>PVKE010005229.1:0-60133 GCA_004027555.1 Craseonycteris thonglongyai
AAAAAAAAAAAAAAAAAAAGAAACAGAGGCACCAAGAAATTGAGTCATTTGTCAAAGGTCACACAGCTACCAAGAGGCAGAACTGGGATTTGAACTCAGGCAGTTCTGCTCCAGTGTTCATGTCGGTCCTCCCTTTGACCTTATGCTCTATGGCTTTTAATGATGGGGGTAAGGTGGCAGAGGTGGGTTCCAGATGGAAACAAGAAGGTGCAAATGGCTTGTTGTGGCTGGGATTGAGGCGACTGGTGGAAAGTGAGACTCTAGAGAAAAGATGGGATCAGACACGCGGCTTCCTGTTACCTGGTCTAGGGCCAATGGTCTGTGTTGTTTGATATTTAAAGCGCCTCCATCTTTCACAAGTTGTGTACAGTTGGATGCTTTCTCAACCATTGTATTTAGTTCTCTTGCATGTGAAGGTGAACAAGCTAAAAGGCAGAGGAATAACTGATTTCTTCAAGCCCTTACTATTCACTAGATGGTACAACATCTCCTACATTTCTTGAAGATAAATACCGGCCCCTTAACCCCTTGGCATTTATTTTTGATACAGTTTTAGTTTCAAACTATTACACATAAGATTGTTTTAAATCTATGATTGTGTCTCATAGTACTTCAAGTGTGAAGTAATAAACTGACATTGTTATGGTTCACTATTGTGAGGTTATAGACATGTCAGTTAAATATAAGTTCGTATTAGGAAAACTTCAGTAGAAAAAAAGTAAAAGGCATATCCCAAAAAACTAACAAACTTACACTCTAATACTGCTTTGGGAAAGGAAAAGAACAGGCTTGTCAAGTAATCTAAGCAAGTCTGTTAGGTCATTTTGAACCTACAGGGATCCTAATCTCATCAGTCACAGGAAAGATCGCCTCGGACTCCATAAGTGCTATTCCAGTTCCTTCCTTCATGAGCATCTAGGGCAAGCTTGTCTAGCCAGAGGGCCACAGGCCGCAGGCTGCCCAGGACGACTTTGAATGTGGCCCAGCACAAATTCATAAACTTTCTTAATACGTTATGAGATTTTATTGTTTTTTTTTGTTTTTTTTGTTTTAGCTCAACAGTTCCCGTTAGTGTTAGCGTTTTTATGTGTAGCCACAGACACTTCTTCTTCCAATGTGGCCCGGGGAAGCCAAAAGATTAGACACCCCTGGTCTAAGGAGTAAAAAAAAAAATGACCACAGCTTCAAGGCCTCCCAGCTTGTAGAAGACCAACATGGTCATCCCCCATGATCAGGGGGAGAGACCTAATTAGGGGAGGCCTATCTACTACATGAAAGAGCCCAGAGAAGTGTTCTCTGACATCTACAAGTAAGTATTCTTAAGCAAAATAATCCTTTTGACATATTTTTATTTAAATTAAATTGAAAGCAATACAATTCAGGAAGTCTGAAAAACAGAGAAGTAAAAAAATGACTCAGAACTAAGGTGACCATATAGCCTGTTCCCTTCTAGAGCAACTAACTTCCTCCTTCTTTCCTTTCACAAATATTTATCGAACACGCACTCACTATCTCCAGTTCCCATGGTAGGAGCTGTATGGAGACACCACTTCCTGATGTATCCGAAGTCTCACCCGCATCTGTGTTGGCAAACCCTGGTTCTAGTCAGCATCGTCTCTCCGCTAGACTGCTGACATCGCCTCCCACGTGACTTTCTATTCTTGCCCCATACAACCTATTCTTTGCACATTCAGAGCGAGACATGATGCAAATTTCAGACCAAACTCCTCTCCTGCAGAAAACCCTCCCACGGCTTCCCACTGCAATAAGAATAAGCCTCAAACGCCTCAGCATGACTGAGAAGCCCCACATGGTCTGACCCCAGCCTGCCTTCTGTTCCACCTCCATCCACTCGCCTCTCTGTCTCTCACGCACACTAACTCCACTCTACCCCAGGAACAATGCATTTACTAGTCCCTCTTCCCAGAAGGCTTCCGCCTAGATCTTCTCTGTGTCCTCAGCTCAAATGTCACCAAAGTCACCTTTGCTGTAGTACCTTAACTAAGGTTTCCTCTTCCAAGCCATTCTTTTTCCAAGTACACTATTCTATTTTCTTTATGAGAATTATAATCCAAATCCATATTATTTATTTGTTTATACATATCTTTCCCTGTAATGGGAGCTCCAAGAGGCCAGAGGCTCTAACCAGTTCACTGCTATACCCGTGTGCTCAGCACATAACAGCAGATGGGCAACAAATAACCAGAAAGAAGGAATAAACAGTGGGCAGGAGACTCACCATAACACATTCTTACTTACTCCTCAAAGTATTACAAAACTTCTTTTGTTATTCTGTAAAATGATCAACTTGCACTATTTGGCAGAGATAATAAAGTAAAATATTCATCCAAGTACTACATGTCAACACCAAACAATATCACCTGGATTAAAGGAATTAAATTTTTGTGTTGTAGGACTTGCCCCAAAATATAATGAAAAAAACCTCCAGCAGTCTAAAAATTATAACAAGGGTCTCCAAATGGCACTTAGGTCCATAATCAAGTTTTCAATGACCCACCGCAAAAATGGAAGAAACAATGCATTAAACATTTTATAAAGCTAAAATCCTTCCATTTAAAGGGCTCTCCTTTAGTCTTAGATCATTCCTTTGCTACTTTGGGGGATACCAAATATTTTCTTTTACAAAATGAAAGGAATTGTGTCTGATAGGTTTGGGAAGGTTCTTATGTCTTCTATATAAGAAAACAAAAAGTTAGCAATCCTGTTCGATGCCCAAACCTCCTCTTATAATTTTAGTAATCCAGGAGTTCCACAAATCCGGGTACCGTTCATCCCTGCATCCCCCCTCACACCTTCTCCACTGTGACCCTTGAAGGTTTTACTCAGCCTGCAGTTGTACCAACTCAAATCTAGTAGAACCTGCTGCCTGGAGTGCTTAAGAAAGATCTCCAGGACGTGTCTGCTTCTATGGACAAGGAGCACAATCAATCAGTGACGCCCACCACGGCGGGGAGGAGGGAGGTGGGTAGATGGGACATGAATTGGAGGAAGAATGACATGAGCAAAACATCTGACAAAAACAGCCCCTGCCTTAAGACATGCCAACCGGGTAAAACCTGGTAAATGATAACTGAGAAATTTAAGCGACTTGTTCAGCCCCTTAACATAAGCTGTTGAACGCAGGGAAGTGGAAGACAATGAAGTCACAAATGTGACCAGGGGTCAGCTGGCCTCATTCACTACCTCCTGGTACATGATTCATTTCCTGCCTCAGCAAAACCTCGGGACACCGTCAGGGCTGAATCCACAGCTTCATGCATCCACGGAACACCTGGAAGGGGACTTAGGCCAAGGTAGTTTGGCCAAAGAGGGCTCAGGACAAGGGAGTCACAAAAGAGACCAAACTAAACAAAGCCAGTGAGAGTCTTTTTCGAAGACATCTAATCTTGTGGTCTTGTCAGTGACTTAAAGTCCAAAGATTAGGAAAAGACCAAGAAGAAAAATAAATGTAGGGAGTTGGGGCCAGGGGAGAGGGGAAAGCCTAGACTGGCTTTATATTCAAGGAGCAGACTCAACACGCTCCCTAGGAAGGTATGTGGAGTAAAGCAAAAGTCACGGTTTAAACTTGTTACCTGTGTACGTGTGAAGCAGATAAAGCAGCTGGGAGAATCAGCAAGCCCACTACCTACTCTGTCCAGGCACATGCACATGGCCCCAGGGTTGCACGCTGCTCTAGCCACCTCGGGGAAACAGAAAATAGCACATAAGGCATGATTCCATCAGTGTTCACACTCTGACCCTGGCCAGAATCCAGGCTCCCAAGTCTAGCGCTCACCCTCCCTTCCACCCAGCACCCTACTTCTAGGAAAGGATCCTTGAGAAAGACAAGCACCCAGGGGCCAAGTCACAATTGTGAGGCTGCTCACTGCCACTGTGTTTATAACTGTAAAAGCTGAGCCAACCCAAATGCCCATTAGTAAGGAGCTGATTAAATAAAGTAAGATGCACCATGGAATGCCTTCTATTAACAGTTGTTCAAATAGAGGAGGAATATCTCTAAGTGCTGAGATGGGGATGCATGTGATGCACAAAGTGGGAACAACAAATTGCAGAACAGCATGTAGTGTGATTCCACTGTTTAAGTGCATACTCATATGTGTGTACACTTACAGGCTTCAGATGCACAGACTCCAGGAGGGTGAATGCCAAAGTGAATGCAACTGGGGAGGTAATGGGAGCGCTTCCTTTTTATTCTTTTTGGCTTTTTTACTTTATATACTTCTGGATTGTGAACAACTTTTTTTTTTTTTTTAATGTATTACTTTTGTGATTTGAAAATGTAGATAATGGGGAAGCCAGGATGGCTCAGCGGGTTAAGCGCTCACTTTGCACTCTGGGGACAGAGGATCAAGTCCCGGCTCTAGCCCATGCAGACCCATATGCTGAACTGGGGTGTGCTTCCCATGTGGGAGGCCCCCAGCCCAATTCCCACTCTGCACGGCCCCACCCACCTTTGTCGAAAGAAACCATGTCAAAAACTGATGACGTACAACTATGGAAACTGCTCTGGGCCCCTCCCCCTTCTCTCTCTCTCTGTCTCTGTCAAAAACAATAAAAAAATAAATCTTAGAAAACGTAGATAACATATGCAACTACATACAACATGCATAAATATATGACATGAACAAGAGCCCCACAGTTCTCTGTGTGCCTCTTGCTGAATCAGGAAAAACCAATCACTAGGGAAGGAAACAAGGCCCAGAGAAGTGAGCGCTCTGCTTCCTCTCTCCAGCAGTGTTTGATGTTTCGGCCTCCCTGAGCTGACACATCAGGATGTACTTCTATTCAGCTCTAATCAGTCAAAAACAACACTTCAGTTTTGAAGCAGGATTTGCATTAACAGGAAAACAAGAACCGTGAGCAAATCCAGCTGGCTTGGAAGCAGGCTCAGCCAGCCCACACGTACGTCTGTGGCAGGATCAGGCACAGACAGCCAACAGCGTTACTGGCCAAAGGTCTCACGGATCCAACTCTCCAACCCCACAGGTATTGTCTACACCCATCTCTGAACAGAGTCTTTATTTATCATTCATCCTCCCCTTGGTTCCAAGTGGATTTGAAGCAGTTCCCAAATAGAGTTAAGGCCGTGAACCGCAGTTGACTTGAAGAAGGTAAAGCTATGAACGTAGTGGGGTACGGAAATGGTAAGAGTGAGGGAGAAGTAAAAATAGTATTGTAAGGAATGAACTTGTAACACTCACAAGCATATTTAACTTTTGGTTGACCTGTACGCCTAAACAGAAACCTTCCAGGACAGAACTTTTCTGAAAGGGTTGTACTGAGCCATATGGATCCAGAAAAAGGACCCAGTCCTGAGCTCTGAGTCTACAGCATGAGCAGCAGGGTGAGATGGAGATGAACATGTCCACTGTCCTGAAGATGACAGGGCCCCTACACAATGGGCTTGGGGAAGAAAGGCGGAAGCTGTTTTGAAAGAATTCACATTGGCTGCACGTAAGTGTGGGTGGGAAAAGGTGAAAGGAGCTGGTTCTGGGAACAGGTGCACAGTTAGTGAGGAAGGCGTGCTTGCTGTCTTTGGACTGCTTGTGGACAGCAATCCGGAAAGTTCGTGGTAAGCAGGATGTGGTAGCAGCTGATGGTCACCTGCCCCTTTTTAGACAAGAGCTGAAATAGCCACCTGGAAGCTGATTCTGGTCATCAACACGCACTGATCAAGAATGGGAGCAGTCTTCGGTTGGTTGCTGAGGCAGCTCTGTTCACTGATGAACTTCCCCCTCCTCTTCTGTAAACAGTAGCGTTACATACAGGCCTTCCCACACCTCACTCTTCACTTAACAACGCAGATTGCTCCACAGCTGTGCACAGATCATCTGCATTCCCTTTTAATGGCTGCATACTATTCCACTGTGCAGATACATCATCATTTACTTCACCAGCCCCCACTGATAGACACTCTGTTGCTATTAAAAACATTATTTGGTGAATAGCTATGAATTTATCTGAAGGATAAATTTCTATCAGTGGAATTTCTGAGTCAAGGAAGATAACTCTGACAGATACTGGCAAGGTGCTTTCTATAGGGAACTAACATACATTCACTAAGCAACTATGTTTAGGTGTGTGTGTTCCCTTTTCTCACATCCCCCTGGTCATGGATGATTTTTTTAAATGTTCATGTTATATTTTTTAAATGTTTCACCAATCCCAGATAGGTGAAATGTGGCATGTTTCAGTGTAATTTAATCTGTTATTTTAAAAACTATGTGTGAGGTCAAGCATTTTTCATGCATTTCATGAATTTATTTTATATGGATTGTTTGTGCAGATCCTTTGACCATTTTCTTATAGTTTTGTTCTTTTCCTTATTGATTTGTAGGTCTTTATGTACTCAGAAAATTAACCCTTAATACATCACATGGAATGTCTCCTTTTCCACTTCGTAATGTGTCTTTTGTTTTGCTTCCAGGACTTTTGCTATGCCAACTGCTTTCAGGTAATAAATTTTATCTATCTTTTCCTGACAGCTTCTAGGTTTTGCACCAGACAGAGGGTGCCCATTCCTACTGCAAAGCGATGATATAAAAATATTCTCCTTTGGATTATTCTAGAGAACAGCCATCTACGAAGAGTGAGAAGTTCTCTTCCAGGGTCCTGAATGATATCCTGACCATAACATACAGAAACAGAATTCAAATACTTTAACGTAACTTTTATCTCCTGGCACCCTGCAGTCTGTAAAGCACTGTCCCATGATGCTCAGTGAGGCAGGCACTCATTCGTCTCATTTTACAGAAGAGAACGCCAATACCCAAAGAGCCTAAGCCACCCAGTGGTCCAGACTCCAGCTGTCCTGAGTGACCAAAACTGTGCTCTCCTCTTCCCCGCACTGCCTCTCTTAAAAGGATGGCATCCCCATGCATTAAAATCTTAAAGGGCGCCTCCAAGGTCATTTCTAAATAACTTCAAAAGAATGTGAATAATAACTTTTCTATTAAAAAACAAACAACAGTATTTACTTAAGTGGACCACACAGTAATCCAATTAAACAGTGACTCATCTTCAGTGCCCATGCCAGGGTTCTCACCACTTGACAGAGAACTCCATGTTCCTAAGGTGTGCCTGTATCACCCTGCAAATTTAATTGAAAAGAGACGCAAATGTCCCCAGATCTCATGGCTTCTTTTTTTTTTAATATATATTTTTTAATTTATTTATTTTTGACAGAGACAGAGACAGAGAGAGAGAGATACAGAGACAGAGACAGAGAGAACTGAACTGGGGGAGCTCCCAGTTCAGCATATGGGTCCGCACGGGCCGGGGCCGGGATTCGATCCTCGGTCCCCAGCACTGCAAAGTGAGCACTTAACCCACTGAGCCATCCCGGCTTCCCCTCTCACAGCTTTTGAGTGGACCAATCATGACACAGACCCCAGCCTTTGCCATCACCCGCCTCACAACAGTCCCACCCCAGGAATGCAGCTCGTGCCTTCTCAAGTGTACAGATAACAGGAAACATTTTTGAAAACTTGTTTCAGGGACTGAGTTCTGCCTGTACACAAACCTGGGAACATCAACAGCCAAAGGTCCGGCAATGACTTTCTCAGGCTCAGGAGGGAGGTACTTCTGAGAGAAGCGCACTCACAGGACAGACCTCGTTAGGGTCATTTAGCTAGTAAGGGCCCCCGAAGAACAAGTAGACGACAAGGACCGTTCCATTCAGTAAGAAATCCCTGAGAGCTTCGTGGAGGCTAGTTCTAGTTTGGTACGGGGAGCGCATTTTTGTAATGGTTCAGCAACACGCCCTGAGTTCTAAGACCTAAAGCTGCCCAGACGCAGACAGGAAACCTTCACGTGGGATGCACAGCGCACTGTCTGCGCCCAAGGAAACGACGCTGATAACAGGGCACGGGAAGGAGCACGCTGAGGACGAGGCTGCACAGAAGCGGCAGGACAAGAGGACTCGGTGCTCTCAGCAGGACGAGCAGAAGAAACGGGACCAGCCTGGGGTGATGCAGAAGCATACCACTGTCCCGAGATCTAGGGGTCCAGCCCCCCAGGAGTGGGGGGTCTGTGAGGACAGACTATCACAAGGAGGTCAAGTCTAGAAGAGCTCCCTCCACTGGGCGCTGTAGGCTGAGGAAGTCCCTGAAGGATGGGAGGAGGCACAGGAACTTCTAGCCTGTCGGAAGGCAGGGACACAGTACAGAAGCCGGACACCATGGCTGGAGGACAGATGGACCGGGAGAGAAATTACCAGCCATGAGCCACATCAGGGGGCTGCTGAGACGCACCAGCCAGCGGAGGGGCTCACAGACTCCAAGTGGGCAGGGGTCACGGAAAAGCCCACGTGAAGAATAGGGAAGCGGGACAAGAGGATTGGTGGGGGTGTCAGTGAAACGTTTCCACATGACACTATAATGGTGGACACGGTCCATACGTTTGTCAAGACCCACAGAGTGCACAACGCTATGAATGAGCCTTCAGGTAAAGTGTGGACTTTGGGTGACAGCAATGTGTCCATGCAGGTGCACTGATTGTAATAACATCTGTGCCACTCCCATGCCCAGGCAGAAAGTGGGGCTGGGGAGCAGACAGTAGAAAGGCTCTCCCCTCCCTGTACTTACCCTCAATGTTGCTGTGAACCTAAAACTGTTCTTAAAAAAAAATCAAGTCAGGAGGCCGGGGTGGCTCAGTGGGTTGAGCACTCACTTTGCAGCCCTGGGGAGCGAAGATAAAATCCCGGCCCTGGCCCGTGAGGACCCATATGCTGAACTGGGGAGTTCCCCCAGTTCAGTTCTCACCAGGGTGAGACCCCGGCCCAGTTCCTGCCCTGTGCAGCCCCTCGCCCATCTGTGGAATGAAACTATGTGGAAAAACCGATGATGTGCAACTATGGAGACTGTTCTGGGCCCTCCCCCTTCTCTCTGTCTCTGTCTCTCTCTCTCTCTCTGTCAAAAACAGTAAAAATAAATCTTAAAAAAAAAAAAAATCAAGTCTATTTATTTTATATATACTGTCCTCTAGTTTTTGTACTACATGGCTGGATACTTCCCAGACATCGTGCGTGTGAGTGTGTGTGTGTGCGAGTACATATTAAAAATGGGAAAAACTTGGCCACACTTGGTCACAGAGCACAGTGGTGAAAAGAGAGTTCAGGATGACTCACCAGACGGGTAACTGGAGGAAGACTTGTGTCACTGGCAGAAGGAGGAAGTTGGAAAGGGTGTCCTGTTTTTAGAGGTAAGAAGGAAAGATGAGTTCAGTGGGCAACAAGCTAGGCTGATGTAGGACATCCCCGCAGAAGAATCTTCAGGACATGTAGAGGACAGTTTGGGGCTGAGATAAGCAAAGGTACAGGTATGCAGATCAGGGACAAAAGTCAGCACTAAATGGTCCGCTTCTAAACTGAGTGATAAGTTCAGAAATGGAAAATATTGCAACACACTGGAAATAACAGTCTTCCACAATGCTCACGCCCTCTGTTGCAAAGAGCTGACGCTGGGGAGGCAATTACAGTTACTTGTAAAAACAGCAACACCAGGAATTGTGACGTATTGGTCAAGTCCAAATCTGCCCAAAGTAGCATCAGCCCGGATACACAGAATTGACAAGCAAGGGAGATTTCAGCCTTAAGTAAGAGTGTCGCCCTAAAAGGAGTAGGAAGAATGCGGTAAATGGGGGGAAATGTCAGTGCAGCTGTTCAATGCCAGCCCAGTGTGATTTCTTTTTCTGCCCTTTGCCAAGGGAAATTATGTAACCTCTCGTGTCTCAGTTTCCTCACCTGTAAAAAGGGGATAACTGCTTACTTCATGGATCTGCTATAAACATCCAATGGAGGCATGTGCCTGGAGCTCACTGTGTCAACTGCTGTCACTGTCCATTATCCACCCTAGACTTTTCCAAGATGCCTGTGGGAAACACTGCTGAGGTCTCTTCCTCAGGATCATAAAGCACTTGTTCCTTCAAAAATTTTTTTCTCTTCAATATGTATGAGTTAAGCGTTCGCTTTGCAGACCCAGGGACCGAGGATTGAATCCTGGCCTTGGCCCGTGGGAACCCATATTCTGAATTGGGATGTGCTTCCCATGTGTAAGGCCCCCAGTTCAGTTCTTACCACCCCCCAACCCCCCCCCCCACACACCCAGTTGTGCCCCTGGCTCACAGGGGGCGTGCCTCTGCCTCCCATGTGGGAGGCCCTCGGCCCAATTCCTGCCTGCACGGCCCCTGCCCACCTGTATGGAACAAAACCATGTTGGTAACTGATGACATACAACTATGGAGACTGCTCTGGGCCCTCTCTATGTCTCTCTCTGTCTATCTCTCTCTGTCTCTGTCAAAAAACAATAAAATAAATCTTTTAAAAAAATAATTACGGGATGAGAATATTTTTAAACTATATGCTCTGAAACTCGGCCCAGGCATGTGAAACGCACAACGTGGCCCTTCCCTGTGGCAAATCATTTACTCCGTGATGTCCACTGCCTGGTCTAGACCCGAGAAGGCTAAGATAAGACAGAAAGAAATTGCTTTTCCAAGTAGGTCGAATGCCAAACTTATTCCCTAAACTTACTATTTGCCTGAAGTACCAAGTGTAATCCAAGGGCATCTTACACGTGTTATCTAGAGACTCGAATTGGCAAAGTCCTCAAAACAGAGGTCACAGTGCTTCAAGGCTTCCCAATTGTCAGGGAAATGAGCTGACTACAAAAAAAGTCAGCATCTGGTCTGTGCCTCCTTGTAAATCATTAAATTGATTTCCTGGACTTTCACGTGCATTTGGGCAGAAGTAGACCAGACTCTCAGAGTTTGAGCATCCACAGAGAGGTCAGGAGACGTCTCCACATCTCCTGCCCTGAGATACCAGAACCTAGAGCTCTGCTAAGACCATCCCACACCCAGGCAGTGACCTGGGATGCTGCAAAAACAGCCACCTTCTCCCAGCTCTTCCAAATGCCACTTGTCAGTAAGAAAGTGATCATGTCATAGCCACTCTTTTTTGAGTGTTCGTGTTACTAATTTCTGAGGAGTATACGTTCCCTACCTACAAAGGCCCTGGTTCTGTCCCACACTTTGAACCCTTTGGGTTTGTAAGTTTGAGAGAGGGACCGGGACTATCCAGTCATGGAGGGAAAAGACCCTTAGCTCACGGGAAAGCAAGGAGGAAGGGAGGGAGGGTCAGGGCTGAGAGGCTGAGAGAGAGAGACCCCGGAGCCCCACCAGGTGACTTCTCCACTGACCGAGGAAAGTCAGCTGCACCAGCAAAGCCCATAAGCACACAGTGGGGTGGATTTCTCCATCTGTGTGTCAGGGCTGACACCAAGGTGAAACAGGAAGAGCATGCAAGCTCTCAAAGACTACTCTGGCTGCCTTCGGCCGACTGGATGGGAAGGGAGCAAAGTGGAATGAGAGACTCCATCCGAAGTGAACATGGAACTGCATGGATGGCAGTTTGAGCTGAGGTCCAGGAGCGGAGGGGGCGGGGGCAGGGGTGGTACCAAATGGGATAATTAACCAAGACCTTGAGATGGCTCCGATGTGGCGTGAAGGCGAGAAATGCCTCCTAGGTTTCTGGCCTGGACCAATGAGTCAATGGCAGTAAGAATGTATTTCGATGGGGAAGCTGGTGGAGAATGTAGTAGGATCAAGAGTGGGGAACAGAGGAGGATGACCAAGAAGCTATGCACCTCAAGTTTCTGCACCCACATCTGCACAGACCACCTCTGTGGTCCTGTTCCTCATGTTGCATTCACTATGCTATGCTCTTTTTCTTCAAGGGCCTAAGTGTGAGGTCCCACAAAACCAAGCAGGAGATGATCAATAGTGTTGGGCCACAGTTAGATTCAATGTTAAGGTATAAACCTGGAGCTCACAAGACAGAGCATCTACATCAAGAGATAAGAGGTTTAAAGTCACAGAAATGACTAAGCCCAGCTTGTCCAGTGTTTGCACTGTATCTGGATCACCTGGGAATTAAGACACAGCTTCCCAGGCCTCATCCTAGACCTCATGAATTAAAATATCTAGGACATGAGGCCCAGAAAGCCACTTCAACAAGTTTCCCAGATAATTCTTATGCATAAAAATGTTTGAAATCCACAGACCTACTTATAAGTGTAGAGAAAAGGAAGAGGGCCCAGGCCAGGCCCCGAGGAGCTGCCAATTAGAGGGGTCAGGGGACAGGGAAGGGACAAAGTAAGAAGTGGCCAGAGAAGCTGAGGGAGGCTGAGGAGTTCAGTGTCACAGAGAGAGGACGGGAACCCTGGGAGACTGGGTCAGGGCACTCGGATGAGCGCCTGGATGAAGTCAGAGTGGGGCCCGCTTTTCTGAGCCACATACATGTACAGAATTCCCAGCAAGGAGGGCCGGCCCAAGAGGGCGGCATAGGAACACCCTGAACTCACCCCCTCCCATGAACGCAACAAATATACAGCTACATCCAGAGCAATTACTCCTGAACAACAACTGAGAAACCCCAGGGAGAAGTGGTGAAGGGAGGAGGAGGGCGGAGGAGGCTTTGCAGCCCTTGGGGGAGGAGGGCAAGGGTGACTTCTGACTCCAGTTCCAAATCTTTGCCTGAGTGGCCTGTAGTATCTTTACAATGAGCCCACATTGCCAGCACCAACTTTAAGGGGGTCTCTCTTCCTTATAACCAGCAATAGCTAAGGGGTGCATTAGCAAGAACACTGTAAATCAAGCCTGTCTAACCAGGCCCCTGGGCCCGATGCGGCCCAGGAAGGCTTTGAATGAGGCCCAACAAAAATGTGTAAACTCTCTTAAAACATTACGAAAATGTTTTGCAATAATTTTTTTTAGTTCATTAGCTATTGTTAGTGTGAGTGTATTATATGTGTGGCCCAAGACAATTCTTCTTCCAATGTGGGCTAGGGAAGCCAAAAGGTTGGACACCCCTGCTAAATCTTGGGAAACAAATGACAAAGCCTTTTAAAGTCCTTAGGTGATCTGGCACCAACAATGCATTCAAACTCCCAGTAGCTGATTTCAGCTGAAGAAATCTAAACAGAAATGTCGTCTCTGATTCCCCTGTCCTTCCGGGTTCTGTGTCCATCGCTCCATCTCTCTCATTTCTGAGACTAGCAGAAATACGTTCTGCTGGAAGTGGCAACTCCGGGCTTGATGGGGTCAGGGCTCAAGCCCAGCCATTGGGGGTGGACAGCAAAGGTGGTCACGGGAACCGGAGAGCAGGGAGTCACAGAAATCAGGTGTACTCTGTGGACAGAAGACGTGCTCATGAAAGCAAGGGCAAGAGCAGCACACAAAACACAAGGACAGCAAGCAATCACACGTGGGTCCCAGTGCGCTTAGCAGACAGACCAACTGGAGTCACCGTGCTTCGGAGAGAAGCTGTGTGAGGATGTGAAAGAGGAACCTGGCTGCAGACAGAGGGAGGCCATCTGAATGGAAAATGGGCTGCTAATGTGGGGTTTGTCTCAGGTAACGTGGGGTTCATCTCATCACTGCAGGTGACAGACTGAGTAGGCTCTGTCTCTCAAGGCAACCCCAGGGCAAGTGCCCCACACTGATGACAGCTGTGCACAGCTCTGCCAGGTTGCAGTTGTGTCTTCTCCACATCTCCCCTGAGGCCCCAGGAACTCTGGCCGAAAGCTGCAGGGGTTTTCACGGAATCAGGGGAACATAAAGAGGCACAAAGAAGGAAAACGCACCCTTGGAGTGGAACATGGAAAAGGAGGTTGGAGAGGGGAAGCCAGGACGACACCACGAGTTAAGCGCTCGCTTTGCAGCCCTGGGGACTGAGGATCAAATCCTGGCCCCGGCCCGTGCAGACCCATATGCTGAACTGGGGTGAGCTTCCCATGCAGGAGGCCCCCAGCCCAGTTCCCGCCCTGAGAGGCCCCGCCCACCTGTGTGGAACAAAACCATGTCGAAAACTGATGACATACAACTATGGAGACTGCCCTAGGCCCTCCCCCTTCTCTCTGCTTCTCTGTCTCTGTCAAAAACAATAAAATATATCTTTAAAAAAAAGAAAAGAAAAGGAGGTTGGAGAGAAGAAAGCAATCTTGTGCCACTGACCTCAAAACTAAAATGCTCTGAAGTGTTCCATCTACCTCATGGTTTCTTTAAATAACCAGGACAAAGCTCTGGTTGCCCTGATGTCAGTGGACAAATTTCAGATAACCCTGCCCCCAAATCACAGCTGTATATAACATGCCAGGAATATGTTTGAGGCTTTGGAGTGGGACTCGCAGAATCCTATAGTTAATAAGATACCATATAGCTTTAAATGTTTTTCCCTTCAGCACTTTATCAGAGAGAATGCCATCTTGGCCCTCACAGCCACTGTCAATTTTATCATATGTTTCATTTCTATCTTTACAATGGAACCATTTGCAGACCTCCCATTCCTGCTCACACATTACATATTTCAATGTCTGGCTGAATAATACATTACAAAATGCACTGCATATCAGTATAAGTCTATTTTTCCAGGTGAACTTTACCCATTAGTAAAAATTAAATGATGTGAAAAGGCTGGCCTAACCTAATACATAAAGACCCGTTAGTCTTAGTAGAGTGTCAGCCTTTGGCCTGGAGGTGGCCTTACTTCCCAGTGATTCACATACTACACAGAAATTTCAGACTTCACGGAATTTTGTTTGAATTTACAAACCTTTCACAAAAAACTTTCCAACACCACAATTCTACCAAGAGGCCTCCTTGGGCCTCAACCAAAGCATGCTCTGAATCTTTCCTTCTCTTCCGCCCAAACGATTTCTATCCTCCTGGCTCTGATCGTTGAGAGTTGTAGATTCCCATCCCAAATCACAGCGAGCAAGATGACATGCAACAGAGGCTGTAATTTGGTAGGTGCTTCCCTCTGTGCTGGTCTCTCACACACTATGGCAACCCAGTGGGAATGCTGGGAGTCTTGGCATTTCATAATTTACCATATTTTTCCATGCATAAGAACGACCCCCCGCCCCCCTTGGGGAAGCCAGGATGGCTCAGTGGGTTGGGCGCTCACTTTGCAGCGCCGGGGACGGAGGATCGAGTCCCGGCCCCGGCCCGTGCGGAACCATATGCTGAACTGGGAGCTCCCCCAGTTCAGTTCTCTCTCTGTCTCTGTATCTCTCTCTCTCTCCCTCTCTGTCAAAAATAAATAAATAAAGAAAGAAAGAAAGAAAGAAGAGGAGATTTCTCAAAACCTCAAAAAAAAAAAAAAAAAAGAACGACCCCTACCTTTCTAATCCAACGTTAAGAAATCAATGCACAGGTTACTCCCGTGTGTATAAGACGACCCCGAATTTTTGGTCTAACAATTTTAGACTACAGTATCATCTTATACACAGAAAAATACGGTATTCACCTGGCACCACTTATTCCAAAGGGAAATATTGGGGTGCGATGGACACAATAAGACTGGGGGTCAGGAGACCTGAGATCCAGTCCCCTTTTCACTTCTAATTAACTGCATAGTTCCAATTAATTCTGCCTCTCCATAGGCCTCCATTTGTAAAAGGA
Organism: Craseonycteris thonglongyai; assembly: GCA_004027555.1. NCBI lineage: Eukaryota > Metazoa > Chordata > Mammalia > Chiroptera > Craseonycteridae > Craseonycteris > Craseonycteris thonglongyai. The sequence continues at coordinate 15,484 of PVKE010005229.1, forward strand.
GATTGTTAGAATAGAATAGTCATTACTAACCTTCCTTCCCACCATAGGTGACCCTTCAAAAATCTAAAGTAAGCTGTGGAGTCTCTCCTCCAGAGTTAACACCCTTTTGCACAGGAGTATGAAATCATACACTTTCAGGGGGTTCACAGACTCTCTAAAACCTAACTCTGTATTCCCACGGTCAAGTTCACTGAGACCTACCACAAGCTTTTAAAAATAACAGAGGCTACAACAGAAATGTATACAGAATCACAAAACCTTAAGCAAAGTTGAATCACTTAGAGAACTAAACGCATCTCCTCTGCAGAGACTGGCAGGAGGGAACAGTGATTAGGGAAAAATTAATTAAAGTGCCAATTAAGAGTTGCCCTTGATTGAGGCCCGGCTAAGCCCTTTACATACAATGCATTCACTCCAAGGCCAGGTTACCTAGTTCAAATCTTGGCTCCATCATTTATGAGTTATCTAACTTAGGCTTAATGCCTTAGTTTCTTCATCTGAAAAGTAAAGGTGGTGGTGTGTGTGTTGGGGAGGGGCAATAAAAACAATAACTAGTTCCAGAATTGTTGATATACACAGAGTATGCAAACCGGGACTGACACACACTAAGCCCTAAGTAATTATTGGCTACTAAAGAAATCTAGGGCATACATACTGGGACATTAAAATTGTGAGCTGAAGAGATTACAGAAGTCATAAATAGCTTTTTTTTTTATTATTATTGCTTTTTGACAGAGAGAGAGACAGAGAGAGACAGAGAGAAGGGGTAGGTCCCAGAGCAGTCTCCATAGTTGATAGTATTAGTTTTTCCATATAGTTTCACTCCACAGGTGGGTGTGGGGCTGCACAGGGTAGGAACTGGGCCGGGAGCCTCCTGCATAGGCCCTGGCAAGAAATGAACTGGGGGCACACCCCAGTTCAGCATATGGGTCCACATGGGCCAGGGCCAGGATTCGATCCTCGGTCCCCAGGGCTGCAAAGTGAGCACTTAACCCACTGAGCCATCCCAGCTTCCCCAAGAAGTCATAAATATCTTAATGCTTCCGTTTCCCCATTTTAAATAAAATCTACTTCATAAGTTTGTTGTGAGGGTTAATGAGATTGGCACACAAGTACACTTTTCACAATGCCTAGAGCTTATTAAGTGCCCGATAAACTTCAGCTACTGTTATGAACACTTCTGAGAGACAAAGATTATCATTACCATTTTTTAGTTTGAATACAGAATAAATCAGACTCAGAGAGGTTAAGCGGGCGAGCCAATGTTTGTGCCAAGATTTCAAATACGATGAGTCTGAACCCAGAAGTTGTAACAGCTGCATGTACAACCTCTTATTTGAACTGGGCTTAGAGACTCTAAAAGCTGATTCACACCTACTAGCTTTCTACTAGGAAAAAGAAAGAAGTTGTTAATAACAGTCCAAAATCCAGGGTATTCTACATGAAGGTCAATCATGACTTAGGCCAAAAGCCCTTCTTTGCCACTCTTAGAAATGAAAGATGACAAAGGTTGGACCTGGCTCTCCACCAGTTCAAGGCCTTCACATGTGGTTGTTAAACCACAGCCCTGTTACCAAAAGAGGAAAAACAAGCCATTTCCCACAGGGGCCTACCTAACCAAGTGAACCCTTTAAAATGAAAGCAGAAATCCTAAGGCTCAGGAAAGACATCAAGAGGGCTCCAAAGTCATGTGGAACTGCTGTCAAACACAAATGCTCGTCTTTAATTAATATACTTTTATTTGGAAAAAAATTAAGGTGTTTATTTCTACTTTTCGGGTACCAAGCTCTAAGAGGCCTTCCTATAAGTAAAATAAGAGGAAGTTCATACCACCGCCCAGAGTGGTGGGCAGAGAAGTGGCGTGACAGTCAAGAGAGCCCTGGTGAGAAGCAGTGTCACCTAAGCAAATCACCACATTCGACACCAATTTCCTCACCTCAGTGAAACAGTGACCTCGAAAAAGAATGAAATAGACTGGCAGGAGAAACAGCATGATCCAGGTAAATACAAGTCAGTGCCTATCACGTCACTTCACACATTCATATACGAGAGCTGTCCAGAAAGTATTCAGCCATGTAATATGAAAAATAGAGGCATGTGTAGCTGAATTTTGGGGGGATAGGCCTCGTATTTACTCCTGGATGTATGTTATTTTTGTATCTTTATTCAAAACAGCCCCAGTAGTCAATTTTATTTGAATCTACCATGTCAATCTACCATGCCTTTAAAAAACAGCCTCAGGAATAGGCATTACCACGGGATGGCAGAAGCAGCAGGACCCACTAAAGAGTCCCCCCAGCTCAGCTGGGCCAATGGAAGGAGAAGGTGGATCTCAGTAGTGGCCACATCACTCCTTCTGGCCAAGGGGGGAGAAAAAGGGAGTCCATACATTCCAAGCCTATAGCCACCTCCACATCCCAAAGTGGGGCGACTGCTACTGAGGGAGTCAGCAGCCCACCCGGAACGGAGGCCTGCTCCCATATGGCTGAACGACTGCCCTCGCCCCAGGACTTAATTACCCTGTCCCTAAAGTGAAAGGTTTGAACAAGAGAGCATAAAAGCTTCCTAATTCTAAGGCCCTTCTCCTCACATGTACATGTGTCTTGCAGAAATAGAAGTCCTTCCTTTGGTCATAAAAAGAGACGACAGGCCCAAAATGGAGTCACTTCTGCTAAGCCGAAACCCAGACAACACCTAACTTAGTTACAGTTTCAGTTTCTCCCAGGAATGGAATCTTCAATCGGGCAATCTGGAATTGCTCTGTCAGTACTAGTGCGGTCATGTGCTTGACAGACCCCGTCTTCCCCTAAGGAAGTGTCCCTTCCACAACCAATCAGCTTTTCACGAGTATAACTCCCAGGCCCCACTCTCTCCTGCCTATAAAAGTCTTCCATTTTGTACAGCTCCTGGGAGCTCCTTTCTGTCTACTAGACAGGATGCTGCCCGATTCATGAATCATCAGTCAGACCTTGAAAATGTACTCAGTTGAATTTTTTTTAACGCTTCCAAGCAGGACATGTTGCTGTCAATCTGTGATCATTCCTTTCAATAAACCCATGTATCATCTTAACATAAGTAGGATGCATCCGAACTGAAAAACAGGCTGTTGCTTTCCTGTGGCACCCAGCCTGGTACGCAACGTGGATTTTCTCTAGGGCCTTTCCCTCAATTCCACACTCCCACGGGGGGCGGTGGGGGTGGGGGGTCCTGCCCACCCTTCCCGGTTCCCAAACCCCAAGCTACCCTTTCATGAACAAAAACATGCCCACCCAAACCCGAGCTGCTGTAAGGTGCCACATCACTTTTTGTAGCATCCACGCGTCCACCTCTGCCCCCACCCTCTCTTTTTAGCCGAGAACCCCCCGGATCAGTACCTTCCATGCCCTCCCCTGGCAGACGACCGCTTCTTCCTCCCCCGAACATCTCGGCTGGACAGGAGGCAGCTCCCCCGGCTTCGATCCCAGGACACCCCCGCCTCCTCCTAGCCCGCAGGGAGCGGCCTCTGGGCGCACCGGGAAGGGCCCCACGAGTCCGGAGAGACTAGGGCGGCCGGCTCGCCCCCCACCCCAAGCCCCGGCTGCGGTCCCCAGGCGGGCGGCGCAGGGGAGGCCGCCCCGGCGGGTCGCGGGCCACTTACGCGCGGCTCCTCCGGGCAGGCAGCAGGGCGGGCCGGCGCGCAGCCGGGTTTGCTGACTCAGGCTCGGCAGCAGCCGTGGCCAGCGCCCGGGAGCGCACCCCGCGCCCGCCGCGAGGCCTCGGGCTGCCGCGGTCCCCGCGGCTCCGCCTCGCCCGCCGTTGCCCGCCCGTGTGCCCGCCCGCGGAAGAGGGGGCCGCCGGAGGGCGCCGCTGTCCCGGAGCCAGAGGCCGCCTCCTGTCAATGAAATCGGGCTAAGAGTACAAGCGGCGCCCTTTGCAATGGTCACGTGAAAGCCACCTTGAGCTTGCTCACCCCGCCCCCTTAGTTGTGGGGAGAATCGATGGATGGGGAGAGGGAGGGATGAATACGTCATGCGATGAACAAGAACCATAGACTGTTAAGTGTGGAGTGTAGGTAGGTGGTGGGTATGTGGGTGCATACTATACAATTTTTGCAATTTTTCTGCATGTTTGAAGTTTTTCATAATAAAATTGGGGGTAGGGGGAGAGAAATGAGATCTCTCAAGGGGCCTGAATTAGTAAACCATTTCCCAGTGGCACCTTGGGCTGTGTCTAACCCACCTGTTTGCATGGAAAATAAGTGACTATGTTACTAGTTTATGTATTTACTATACTAGACTTCTTTATCATTATCTTAGCCTATACCTATAGCCTATATACAGCAAACCTGTATATATAACAGTTGCCTGCCACAGCCTTATACATCTCGTCTTCCACCTCTCTCAATTGTATCATTTTCTCTGTGCTTGGTTTAATCCCGTGTTCTTTTGTACAGTAACATACCGTACAGGCTTGTAGCCTTGGAGCAGTCGGCTGTCATATAGCATAGGTGTGTACTAGGTTAGACCATCCAGGTTTGTGTAAGCGCACTGGTTTGCACAACAATGAAATCGCCTCACAACTCATTTATCAGAATGCATTCCCACCATTCAGTATCACATGGCTGTAATCACTGAAACTGCTCATTAGTGACTACATGGCAGAATACTGTTTCATTTTCAAGCAGTCTAATATTTTTCAAGCACAAATTTTCCCCTTCGATACAGCTGGCTGTGTGCATTATCGTTGAGGGCCATTCCAGGCCCACCTGAAAATGTACATGTCCCTTTTCCTCACCTAAATTAGCTTTGCATAACAAAATTCTTAAATCTATAATGTTATATCTTAACTTCTTGGATCCTGAACTTGCATTGCTGAATCGTGAATCAGGTATTTAATTTCCTAAAATTGCATCCAAGTCATTGCACACAAGTGAATGTAAACATGATTGTTTTTAGAAAAATCAAATTAAAGTGTATTTTTCAAATTCTTGTCCCTGCAAAGAAAAGCATTGACTGGACAGCAAAACACAGCATGTGTCTAAGGCCCTAAGAAATTTTGCAAAATTAAAATCCTTCTGAATTCACTATCTTCACAAACATGACCATACAACTACGGACAGTGAAGCAAAAGCCTTTGGAGAGTCTGCTGGAGGTCATTTAAATATGTTAGAATTAGGTCCAAATGAAAGGAATATGAAAAGAATTTCGAATAGAATAAAGCAACACTGCTGCTCACCCAGATGACAAGTCTGTGACAATTTTCTTCCAGACAATTTACTGCCATCTGCTGGAAAACCATTTTTTTTTTTTTAAGATTTATTTTTATTGTTTTTTTTGACAGAGAGACAGACAGAGACAGAGAAAAGGGAGAAGGCCCAGAGCAGTCTCCATAGTTGACAGCATTAGTTTTCCATATAGTTTCACTCCACAGGTGGCCGCAGGGCAGGAACTGGGCCGGGAGCCTCCCACATAGGCCCCAGCAAGAACTGAGCTGGGGGCACACCCCAGTTCAGCACATGGGTCAGCCCTGGATCAGGGCCAGGATTCAATCCTCGGGCTCCAGGGCTGCAAAGCGAGCACTCAACCCGCTGAGCCATCCCAGCTTCCCCTGGAAAACTATTATTAAAAAATGTATAAACTTAATACCTGTGAATAGTGTCCCCTAGGGTTGTTCAATGTACAACCTGCACAGTCATGCTCTGCCACACTCAAGGGCATGCCCTGTATGCGTAACAATTGAACTTCTTACAGTGAGACAGAGATCAAGTTTTATTCTGAGATCTACATAAAATAAGGCAGCTTAGCCACATGAATAAACATCAGTTAGTTTTCAGCATGTTGCAGTTTAGCATATAACACATTACAGTATACAAAGGCTTAGAGCCAATGGGGTGAGGTTTAGGGGTGATGTCATTGCCAACATCAGAGACTTGCTGCTTCCAAGTGCAGAAAGGATTTGAGCAGCAGCAGCTTGGGTACCAAACAGAACAAATTACCTCTCAAATCCTTCCTTTTGGATGGCAAGAATGTGGTAAGTTCTTACATAACAAAGCATCCTTTTCCAGCTGTACCAACCACTTATTCTTTGTTTCTTTATGTTTCAAATCATGTTTTGGAGGCACCAGTAATTGGTAAGGTGTTCACAGCAGCCTAGAACAATTTTTTGCAATATTAAACAATTCAAATTACTGTTAAACTTCTATCTTTGTGGGTTTGCACATAACATGGGTGAAATGTGATACTGATTCTTTATACTAGCAACTAAATCAGCTTTGAACGTTAGAATTGTGAAAAGTTTTTTATTGTATGAAAATATGAAATAACATTTCATTAATTTTCCAAGAAAATCAAATTTCAAATGGTCCGTTTATTTAAATAACTTAATTAAAATGTTTTGTTTATTAAATATAATTTATTTATTTTTTTTAATTTTAATAGGTGATACTAAATGTTTTGGAAGAATAACCCGGAAAACAGCAAAACAATAGAAATATATTCCTTTTAATATTTTTAATTCTTTACTGTCAGAATACAAATTATGTGAAAATCTTGATTATAATAATAAAATTAATGACTTAGCTAAAATAAAGTTAGAAAAAATAACTTTATGGAATATGTAATAATTTATGAATTCTGAATTATTTATTTTATCACTCATATAAATACCTCCAGTCCATCAATAGAACATCCAGATGTGTGCAATAATAATTAAATTCAGTCATCTTTGATATTTTACCAAACACCTATCACATAAAAACATGACTATGAACATATTTTCCAATTTTGATATTGTAAAGGTAGATCTGTCAAGGTAGAATAAATTATATTTTATTTAACAGTTTGTCAACTTGATTTATAATGTGTAAATATTTAGATAAATTATATGTATGTCTCCATTTTACTCTTGGTCCATATTTATGCATATCCATAAATATATATAAAAAATAAATTTTTTAAGGTTTATTTTTATCATTTTTTTTTTTTTATGAAAGAGAGACAGAGACAAAGAGGGAGGGCCCAGAGCAGTCTCCATAGTTGTACGTCATCAGTTTTCAACATGGTTTTGTTCCACATATGTGGGCTGGGGGCCGTGCAGGGTGAGAGCTGGGTTGTGGGCCTCCCACATGGGAAGCTCACCCTGGTAAGTACTGAACTGGGGACCTTCCACATGGGAAGCACACTCCAGTGCAGCGTATGGGTCCACAGAGACCAGGGCAGGGACTCAATCCTCTGACCCCAGGGCTTTAAGGCGAATACTTAACTTGCTGAGCCATCCTGGCTTCCCAGAAAATACAATTAACATGAGAGCCTACACTGAAGTGCAGCACAGGGAATATAGTCAATACTGTAATAACTATGTATGGTGTCAAGTGGATACTAGACTTATTGGGGGGAAATCATTTTGTAAGTTATATAAATGTCTAATTGCTATGTTGTACATCTGAAACCAATATAATATTGAATGTCTACTGTAATTGAAAAGTTTAAATAAATAAAATAAATCACATCATACAGAAATATCATCTCAAGATGCATCGAAGACCTAAATGTAAAAGGTAAAACTATTAAGCTTCTAGATGAATATTTAAGAAGCTATTTGTTGAACTTCAAAGTAGGCAAATATTATTTTAAATGGCATAAAAAGCTTTGATCTACAAAAAAATTTTTCTTAAATAATTGACTACATTAAAATTAAGAAGCTCTGTTTATCAAAGAATACCAATAACCAGAGTAGGAGAAGGTGTTTGTAATACATAAACCTGGCAAAGGACTTGTATCCTGAACATATAAACAACTTGAAATCATTTGTTTAAAAGTCAGACAATGGGGAAGCCGGGATGGCTTAGTGGGTTGAGCACTCACTTTGCAGCACCAGGGACCCAGGATCGAATCCCGGCCCCAGCCCGTGCGGACCCATGTGCTGAACTGGGGAGTGCCCCCAGTTCAGTTCTCTCTCTGTCTCTGTATCTCTCTCTCTCTCTCTCTGTCAAAAACAATAAAAAATAAATAAATAAAAATTATAAAAGTCAGACAACCCAATAGAAAATGAGCAAGTTCTTGACCTCCTAGGAGATAATATTCAATCAAAAATAAATATAAAGTGGGGAAGCCGGGATGGCTCAGTGGGTTAAGCGCTCACTTTGCAGCCCCAGGGACCGAGGATCGAATCCCAGCCCCGGCCCGTTTGGACCCATTTGCTGAACTTGGGAGTGCCCCCAGTTCAGTTCTCACCGGGGTGAGACCCTGGCCCAGTTCCTACCCTGTGCAGCCCCACCCACCTATGGAGTGAAACTCTATGGAAAACTAATGCTGTCAACTATGGAGACTGCTCTGGGCCCTCCCTCTTCTCTCTGTCTCTGACTCAGTATCTCGCTCTCTGCCAAAAACAATAAATAAATCTTAAAAATAAATAAACAAATAAATAAATTAAGAACAAGGTATTCAGCCTTATTATTTATTAGGGAAGTAGTCATTAAAAATGCTGAACAGGGGAAGCCGGGATGGCTCAGTGGGTTAGGCACTCACTTTGCAGCCCCAGGGACCGAGGATCAAATCCCGGCCCCAGCCCGTGCGTGCAGACCCATATGCTGAGCTGGGGAGTGCCCCCCAGTTCAGTTCTCACCCGGGGTGAGACCCCGCCCAGTTCCTGCCCTGTGCAGCCCCGCACCCACCTGTGGAATGAAACTATGAGGAAAAACCAATGATGTGCAACTATGGAGACTGTTCTGGGCCCTCCCCCTTCTCTCTGTTTCTGTATCTCCTCTCTTTCTCTCTGTCTATCAAAAACAATAAAAATAAATCTTTAAAAGTGCTGAACAGAATAAAACTAGCAATACTAAATCTTGCTGAGGACGTGGAGCAACTGGAATTCCGAACTTACACATACCCTGTGGCCTAGTAAATGCTCTCCTGGATATGTGCCCAACATAAATGCACACATATGTTCACTACATATGTATAAGAATGTATAGGAATGTTCACAGCAACACCGTTCATAATATCCCCAAACTCAATGACCCAAACGACCATCAACATTGAGAGAGCAATAAATTGTGATGTATTCATACAACACTGGGAGTGAGTGCACCTAGTGCTCTGCTCAGCAACGTGGATGATGACTGTTATAGCATAATGTTCGATGACAGAAGCCACACACTAAAGAGTATATAAAAGGCAAAAACAGCAAGGAGTCATCGATAGCATTATTAGCGGGAGGTTGTGACTAGAAGGGGCGTGAGATAACATCCTATTTCTTCATCTGGCTAGTGTTCACCCAAGTGCATAGGGAAATGGATGCATAGAAGCGTATAAGGGCCTGATCTGATTCCCCTCACACATCATGCAGTCCGCCCCTACCCTACCAAGAGACTATTGTATATAACCTCCCTTCCATAAACTCTATCCTCCCCATCACTGTTCTTCCCAGGACTTCTTCTTGGGAATAGGAAACCGTTGGCTCCTAGCCGAAACACTTCGGTAGTTCTCCAGGACTACTTAGTTCCTCAAGGAGAGTCACGTGCCAAAAGGTGCTCCACTGTGTGAGATGTCCTCCCCTTATGCCCTGTTGCACCCCAAAATAATCACGAAAGTCAATTCTGTGGTTTTGCTGGACCTGAGAGTACTCCCGGCCTCCCTTTTGTGAGAGCATGTTTTTTCATTGCTTTAGTGTTGGGCAATTTTCTTTACACTGCCTCTCATGTATCCTGATTAGCATCGTTGGAAAACACAGATGGAACTTCAAGAATTTCCCTGCTCCACATTTATATAAGCATGACTTGCAACAACAAGAACTTGAAAATGACCTCCATAAAGGTCTACATTCACCAGCATTTCCCCTGGGCAAAACCAGACTAGCTTTACAACCATGTGAAGTATGCTTGAGCCAACAACAAATGATTTGTTTGTTTGTTTGTTTGTTTTGGTTGAATACATCATAGAATAAACTGTTTTTGTAGGCAAATTTTCTACAGTCCCAACTAGATGTGGGTATTGCGTTAATTCCTGTGCAATGATACATTTGCTCTCATTTAACACACTTTGTATGCAGTTTCCTGAGTGCTGCCAAGCCACACTGGCCTCCTGACCCAGAGACACCAGCGATAACCTCCTGCAGGTCTTGCGACATCACTATATCATTACTGCGCTCAGCAGGATGCTCCTGGAGCTAATCAAAAGGAAAAGAATGCAACAGGGAGCAAGGCTCAGGGATGGGGTGAGATAGAGTAGGGTGTCTTTTGTGTATGTGACTCCATCTTTTTTAGAAAGAAAAACTGGTTTTCCTTTTAATGGTTTGTTATTTTGTCTGTGTGAAAGTAGGCTAGCATCAAGCTAACCATGGTAACAGGGTCACATACTGTAATAACAAGCCTGACACCACCCCCTCGGTTTTTTTTTAATGCTTCTAACAGCTTTTAAGTCTCATGCTCCCTTCTTCCCCTGTGTCTCACTCTGGGCAGCTGTGAAGAAAGTCTGAAGCTCTCCCTTTGGCACTGGCAAGATGTTCAAACGCACAAGGAATCCTCACCTGGCCTTACCCACAAACATCATACCTTCAAAGCCATACCTTCCTGCTCTCTCAAGGGATTTCAGGCCTGCTTGGGAGCCATCCTTGTCACCCCAGGGAGTAATAAACCTTTTCATGCCCTCAGGGGTGTCATTAGTCCGATTATCCCAACCAAATTTGGAAGAGGACCCACTCTATTTCTTCTAAGTGGCCACAAATACACCCATAGCAAATATCTCTTGTCTCAAATGCTTAAGTAATGTTAAAAAAAAAAAAAAAATCAGCCAAGTACACTGGAGGTTCTAATTGGCTTTATTAAGCAATTCATGAATTGGGCAGCATCCCATTTAGCAATTAGAAGGGACATAATTGAAGGTTTTTATAACCAAAAGATGGTGAGGTAAGGGAGCTATTAAAAGAAAGGGAAGAATTTCTTTTAGACCTGGACGCCTTCTTTATGGAGGACGGGAATAGAAAGGATTGCTAGCATGCAGATTGAGTCTTTTTTGGAGGAGTGGGAGAATGAAGAGGGTCCACAGATTACCTCATTGGTATTGGCCAGAAAATTCCATTCTGGTTGATTCAGATTACATTCTTGGGAGATGTTGAAACTACAACTAGATCAGGTATTAAATCTAGGTTCGGTATCTTGGGCTTTTAGCATGAGTAACACCCTTGTGGGCCTGTAGTTTTTCTCTTTAATGGTAATTAATTTGTACAGACGTGCTACAGATGTGCTAGGGTTTAAAATAACCTCAGATGAAGGTTCCCGAGTGAGCTTCATCTGTAAGTATAAAAAATGGTCTATCTGCATTAATGCCCAAATCGTAATGCTTTGATTTGTCACCTCTTGAGAGCAGGAGCTCAGCTTCCTGTTTCCCAGACCCCTCCCTCAGTTATCTTTGGAAGCCCCCAAAGAGGTCTTCCTGTTTATCTGTAAACCTATCAGCCTCACTCTCCACCTAGAATTTTAAGGGTGAAACTCAAGAAATCATTAACTTAGCTCCTGCTTTGTTTTTTAAAGATTTATTTTATTGTTTAGAGACAGAGAGAAAGGGGGAGGGCCCAGAGTAGTCTCCATAGTTGTATGTCATCAGTTTTTTAACATGGTTTCTTTCCACACTGGTGGGCAGAGGCCGTGGGGGCCTAATTGGGGGTGGGGTGGGGGGGGTGGGTGGGCTGAGAGCCAGACTGGGGGCCTCCCACATGGGAAGCTCACCTCAGTTCAGCATATGGGTCTGCACAGGCCAGGGCCAGGATTCGATCCTCGGTCCCCAGGGCAGCAAAGCGAGTGCTTAACCCGCTGAGCCATCCCAGCTTCCCCAGCTCCTACTTTGTTAATCCATTTAGTTTAGAGCTAGAATCACTTCATAGTTTTTGTTTTCTCTTTGCTTAATGATTCTGTTTTGTTCTCTTTCCTAAGGCCACACATAGCTCATTAACCCAGTTAATCAGCAACCACCCAAAGGAGTGATTTCTTAGTCCTAAGGCAACTGAGTGATGGAATACATGTTCGGAGTCCAAGATAACATTATCATGAAGCAAAGCCAGCCCGGGGATTTCTCAACTACCAGCCCTCAAGCCTGCCTGGCCAACTCCCTCCTCTTTCTTTGTTCATTCCCAACCTGCTGTCTATGAAAACTTTTGGCCTTGCTAAGAATGGGGAAGGTAGTTTTTGAGACAAGAGCTCATTGCCTTCCCTGAATGCCAGCATTTTGAATAAGACTGCTTTTCTTTCCACCAACCTTGTCTTCTGCATTTTGAGGCAGCAAGCAACCCCTGAACCCAGTAACAGAATCACCAGCGTCTCTTCACTGCTCCCACAATCACGTGTTGCTGTCCATTGTCCGGAAAATTACTTCCAGGAAGCTCGCATTCATTGCTGTGATGGAGTCTGCTAAAAAAAACAAAATTCAATTTGGTAAATTTGGAGATCTCATTGGTTTATTAAGTGATTCATGAATGGCCAGCATCCCATCTATCAAGTATAAGAATGCTTTGAGAGGTTGTGTAAATGGAAGGTTTTTATAGGCAGAGAGGGAGTGGAACTAGGAAGTTGAGTGGATTATTTCAGGCAAGGACACCTTCTTTTAGGTTAAGAAGAAGGCAGGGGTTCTTATCAGAGAGAATACCTTGTTAGAGTGGATTAGGCACTAATTCTCTTAAAATATAAATTAATTGTCCTGAACAGATTGGTAAAAGGTCACCTCTCTTGAGTTACAAGCCATCTCATCATTAAAACAGAAATAAAGGGGAAGCCGGGATGGCTCAGTGGGTTAAGCGCTCACTTTACAGCCCCGGGGACCGAGGATCGAATCCCAGCCCTGGACTGTGTGGACCCATGTGCTGAACTGGGGTGTGCTTCCACACAGGACGCTCCCCCGGCCTGGTTCCCACCCTGCGCGGCCCCCGCCCACCTGTGTGGAACAAAACCATGTTGAAAACTGATGAAGTGCAACTATGGAGACTGCTCTGGGCCCTCCCCTTCTCTCTGTCTCTGTCAAAAACAATAAAATAAATCTTTTAAAAAAACAAAAGAAGAAAAGACCTTCCACAACCAAGTTTTAAAAAAACAGGAATAAAGTGTTATCTGCCCATTTCAAAGGTCTGTTTAGAGAACCAAATGAAATCATCCACACTGACATAGTTTGTGAATGGCTGTCCAAATGTAGTTTTAGTTTTGACCTCTGAAATGTTTCCAGATCCATTAATATTCATCTCTATAGCCAGAATGAGCTCCAACCAGCTATTTGTGTGAAGCCAAAAATTAATATTTCAGACGTAATAAGAATGATAATTACTGAAACAGAGAATAATAATAATAGCAAACACTATGTGGCAGATATTGTTTTGAGAGTTTTATGTGTATTAATTTTTTTTCCTTAAACATTTATTTCATTGTTTTTGAGAAAGTGAGAGAGAGAAAGAGGGGAGGGCCCAGAGCAGCCTCCATAGTTGCCCATTATTTGTTTTTTGACATAATTTCATTCCACACAGGTGGATGTGGGGCCATGCGGGGCAGAACCAAACTGGGGGCCTCCCGCATGGGAGGCAAGAACCTTCGCTGCCATCCTGGCGATTACCAGTTGTGCCTCAGCTCAGCATGTGGGTTTGCCCTGCTCGGGCCCCCTCCCACCTGTGTGGAACAAAACCCCAGATCTTGCAGTTGCAAGCCAAGTGCTCAACCTGTTGAACTATCCTGGCATCCCTGTATGTATATTAATTTAGTTCATTTCATAAAACTTTATGAGGTAGTACCATTATTTTTTCCTTTCTATTCAGAATATTGAATTATGGAAAGTTTAAATAGCTTGCTCAAGGTCACACAACTAGATCCTTATGCAAAACAGAATTAAATAAAATAAGGTGATAAGGTGAGCTTCTGGTGTGAGGCAATCAGAAATACGCAATAAGTAGTGTTCTTGCTAAAAGATTAGGTACAAAGTATGGCATTCCTTTATTTTCTCTAATTGGTCTAATTATTATTGAGCCTCCATCCTATCAAGCTGGTGAGAAATTCGGTCTCAGTCATCAAGGGGGCTCCTTTTCCTTCCCCTGGCGGGCTTCAAGATGTCTGGAAGACAACAGAAGAACAGATTTCTAGGTCATATTTATTCCATCAGTCCCCATTCATATTCTCATTTCCCAGCCACCTGGCTCCCACTGAGTCTGGCCACCCTGTGACCAGGAATCCCCTCCCTGCAGAGGTCAGGATCCCATACCCAGCCCTAGCCAGCCCTGCCCCTCCTGGAGACACTACCAAATTTAGGGCCTGTCGCTTACCTGTCCCAGGATCTATTCCAGATCCATCCTTAAAAACAAAAAACACATCATCAAAAGTATAAGGCCCCCGTGGGAAGCTGGGATGGCTCAGTGGGTTAAGTGCTCACTTTGCAGTGCCCAGGACCGGGGATCAAAATCCCGGCCCCAGCTGAACTGGGATCTCCCCCAGTTCAGTTCTCTCTCTCTCTCTCTCTCTCTCTCTCTCTCTCTCTCTCTCTCTCTCTCTCTGTCAAAAATAAATAAATAAATATATATATATATATATTTTAAAAAGTATAAGGCCACATCTGGGGTGACTAGTGCCTTGGTATGGTCATAACATTTTGGGGTCTCATACACAGACTTGTGGCTTTAGAACTTTGCTTTTCTCTATAACCCAGAGTTAAGCAGACAAACTTAGACAGGACATAATTTTCCAATGAAGGGGACAGCCACGTCCTCTATCCACCATATTTCTGACCAGAAGGCTGCCTGCAAGAGTGAAATTAGTGTATGGATTGTAGGGTAAGGTAGTGTCAGACTGAAGGCCTGTTTATTTAATCCATGAAGTGGACCCTCTTATATACTTTTGCTGGGAATACAGATTAATATACAGTGGGGCAATTAAGTGTAATATATTAAACTTTAAAATGCATATACCCTTTGATAGAATAAGTTCACTATTTAGAAATATGGTATGGCTCTCACTTATGCAAAGGATTTATATCCAAAGATACTTATTGTATCCTTGTTTAGAAACAATCTAAATGTCCCTTACCAAGTGATGAATTAAATAAAGAAATGGAGTATCAGCTGATAAAAGAGAGGGAGTTAGTAATGAACTAAAAAAGAATGACTTCTAAGGTGAATTTTTAACCACTTGGTTAAAAATTAAACAGAGAAACTATCCCTATACTTAGATATCCCAGGAAGGACATATAAGAAATGGTAATAGTGAACAACCATGAACAAAATGTTTGAGGCCACCCTTACCAATCAGGGGTTCACACCGGCTCAGGGCTCAGTAGATGAAATCTGGTCAGCATTGCCTATGATAGGAAATTTGCAAAGCCCTTTGACTAGACTTTGTTTCTTTGTCTCCTGAAATTTCCATCCCACTGCTATGCAAAAAAATTTAGGGCGGTGTGATTAGATTAAACAAACAGGTTGAGAAGCCAGACTGGCTGGGTTTGGATTACAGCTCCACTCCTCATAATTCCTGCAACCTTGGGCAAGTTATTGAACTTGTGTGTGACACAGCCTTCTCATCTGGAACATAAAGATCATAAACAGAACATATTCCGAGAGTTGTGTGGGGTGTGTGTGTGTGTGAATGAGTTAATATACGTAGGAAATTTGGTTTCTGAAACATAGTTTTAAATATGTTTTAGTTTCTGACTAAAAAAAATGTGAGTGATTATTAGTAATACTAGACCCAGAGAGGGAAATGAAATAGTTTCTAACTCTGGCAATCTTAAGACAAGGACACTTGCTTTTCACTTTCTAAACATTAGTGATGTTCTTTTTTTTTTTATTTTCCCCTCCCTGTTTTTTTAACCATCAGCATGATTTTCTTCAGGGGAAAAAAAGATTCTACTCAATTAAAGTAAAAATCCAGATCCAGGTAGAGTCAAATGAACTATAGAGCTCCATCAAGGTACTCTGGGGCAGGTCACTCATTCATTCATGAGCGTTAGGGCCAGGTTCCCTCTCTCCTCCACAGAACTGGTTAAGTGCATCCCAATTTACCATGCACCTCACCCTATTTTTTGTTAATTCTTCCTTAAAGCACAATATAAATGATTAAGTTTGACCTTTCTTAGTTGCAATCCCATCAGACCACACTGTCCGGACTCGTGGAGCTGACCTTAACTGGATGTGGGCTGCCCTGAGCACTCCAATCCCACCCCGCCAGCCTGCTGTACACCTGAGTACTCCCCACCTGGTCTCCTGGTCTCTGGGTCGCCCTCTTCAATTCCACTCCTCACATGGATGAGCAAAATCCTTCCCTACTCCAAAGAGTCATCTCTCAACTGCACGTAGAATTAAGCACTAATTCAAACCGAAACAAAATAATGAGCTGGGGTTTCATTATATTTGTCTGACTGATTGGCAAAAATTAAAATGGCAGAGTACCCATGTTTGTAAAGATGTTGAGAAACAAGAATTGTGAAATTAGCCATTTTTAATGTGCATGTTCTTTGTCTCAGCATTTCTCCTTCTCGAAATTTAAGATCATCCAGGGAAGCCGGGATGGCTCAGCAGACTAAGCACTTGCTTTGCAGCCCTGGGGACCGAGAATTGAATCCCAGCCCCGGCCCGTGCAGTCCCATATGCTGAACTGAGGTGTGCTTTCCATGCGGGAGGCCCCCAGTTTGGTTCTTGTCCCCCAGTTGGGCCCCTGGCTCGAGGGGGCGCGCCTCCCATGCAGGAGGCCCCCAGCCCAGTTCCTGCCCTGTGTGGCCCCCGTCCACCTGTGTGGAACAAAACCATGTTAAAAAAAACTGATGATGTACAACTATGGAGATTGTTCTGGGCCCTTCCCCTTCTCTCTATCTCTCTCTGCCTCTGTCTCTGTCAAAACAATAAAATAAATCTTAAAAAAAAAGGAAGAAAGAAAAGAATCCAAGTAGACAGAGGTCATACAAAGGTTAAATGTAGCTTTAAGTGATAATAATATAGGATTGGTTAATAACTACCAGTGGATTATGTAATGGAAAACTATGTACCCATTGAAATGATTATATGAGTTTATATTTGTTGATATGGAAAAATATCTAGTATATATAAAGCAATGTTTAGCACATGGTAGATATTCAATAAGTAGTTGTTGAAGAAATAGCTATTTATAATAGGTTAAAACATTTAAAATAATGTATATGTTCTTTTTTTTTAATTGCTCACATATGCACTTCATCTTGGTATCTCTCTCTCATCTAACTATCTCTATCTTACTATTTGAAAATGTCCTGGATGTTGACAAAACAGCATAGAGTGAAGCTGAGAGAAGCAGGATTTTCTATTGATTGGACTTTGGTACTGCTTACTTTTTAAAATTAAAATATATAAATTTTATTATTTATTTCAACTTTGAAAGAAAAAACCATATTATGTGGAATCTACAAATAATAGTAATTTATATGGATGATGGAAATGTAAATCCTTGCAGTTTTCATGAGAGTAGTTTGACATCAGATTTTACAATACTTAAAAATATGCATGCCACACAATGTAGCAATCTCACTTAAAGGAATTTATACTAAGGAAGCAAACAAAAATTCCCATTAAAATGCCTAAGAATAGAAGGTAGCTAAATAAATTGTAATATCCATATGATGAAATAATGTGCAGCCAAAAAAAAAAAAAAGTAATTATAATTTTGAGTATTAAGAAAGGGTTTCCTACTTTTTCTACAACCTTTTGCTCTGCTTTGTTTAGCATGTGGTTGTCATTTTCTCAGTGAAAGAGGAAAATATTTGTACGATGCAAAGGTGAAGAAGGTCGTGTGGGTGGATGAAAGGGAGCTCAGACCAGACCCTGGCTTTCTCATCTCTCTCCTCATCCCCTTCCTACCCCAGCCCTGGGCAGAGAAAGCTGAGTGACATTTAATTGACTGAGATTAATTTCTATGCAGAGATGAAAAGAGGCTTGAAAAAAATATTCAGTTCAAATACATAGAAGAATTTTAAAAGCTATAGTTCTTATACCGCTGAGTTTGTATCTAATACGATTGATTGTAAGATTTAAAAGTATAACTTGCCTGATGAGAAGGGATTGGGGTAAAAGGGGGAGGGATTAAGAAGTACAAATCGGTAGTTACAACATAGTCATGGGGATGTAAAGTATAGCAAAAAGAATATAATTCCTAATATTATAATAGCTATGTATGGTGTCAGATGAGTGCTAGATTTATTGGGGTGATCACTTCATAAGTTATATAAATGTCTAATCACTATGTTGTACATCTGAGACTAATATATTGTATGCCAACTGTAATTAAAAAATAAAATGATGATTTAAAAAATAATAAAAAAATAAAACAATGATTTTAAAATGTATGTATGGAAGAAATAGAAATTAAATATCTCCAAAGAGTCACATAGTGATTTTAAAATTTTTTTCACTTCTTTTTTTAGATTTAATAAGACCTACCATTGGCATTGAAAGAAATAGTTCTGTTAGAAATGCTTCTGGGGGAAGCCAGGATGGCTCAGTGGGTTGAGCACTTGTCTTGCAGCCCCAGCGACTGAGGATCGAATCCCGGCCCTGGCCCGTGCAGGCCCATATGCTGAACTGGGGTGTGGCCCCCAGTTCGGTTCTCACCAGGGTGAGCTTCCCGTGTGGGAAGGCCCCGGGTTTGGCCCCTGCCCCAGGCATGCTTCCCATACAGGAGGCCCCCGGCTCCCGGGGGTGTGCCTCCCATGCAGAAGGCCTCTGGCCTGGTTCCTGCCCTGCGCTGACCCACACCCACCTGAGCATTGAAACTACAGCAAAAACTAATGATGTGTAACTATGGAGACTGCCCTCGGCCCTCCCTCCTCCCCTTCTCTCTGTCTCAGTCAAAAACAATAAAAATAAATCTTAAAAAAAACAACAAAAGAAATACTTCTAATGACTTTTCCTGCTTTGCTTCTAATACTAAGTTTCCATTTTGCTCTTACTATGAAGGTATTTATACTAATAGTTACTGCCTTTGAGAAGCTTATCTTCTTGCTACATATTAAATCCAGTTTTCTGAGTACTTTTCTCTCAATTATGCTTGTGTTTTTCCCATGGTGAAGGCAGAAGTAAGCTCTGGAACCTGTTGTCACAGATGTAGATGACACTAAGGTGGCTTAAAAGTGTGTGATGACAAGATAATATAATTATGTAGTCTTGAAGACAAAGAAGTTCTTAAAAAAAAATTGTCAGTGAAAGAAAATTTGACAACGAATTCCACAGGGTGTATTTTTATACTTTCATTCTTCTTCTTTTCTTTTTTAAGATTTATTTTTTGTTTGAGAAGGGGGAGGAGTGGGGGGGAGGGCCCAGAGCAGTCTCCATAATTGTACACCATTAGTTGTGACATAGTTTTCATTGTTCTTAAATTATACGGCTATGAGGAGAAATGTCTGACAGTGTGAAGGTCAAGCCCAGGGGCGACATGAAGCGCCTCAGGCTGCTGGCTTCAGGTCCTCCCAGGGACCTCTCCAGAGGACCGCTCACCCCATGGCAGCTTGCTTAGCTCAGAACAAGCAACCTGAGGATGAAGTTGGAGGGTAGAGAGCAACCAGACAGACTGCAATCTTTTATAGCCGCGTCTTGGAAGTGACGTACCATCTCTTCTGCTCTATGCTGTTGGTCACACCGACGAAGGCTGGTACAATGTGGGAGAGCACTACCTAAGGGCATGAATGCCAACAGACAGTTGTTGGCTGCCATCTTGGAGGTTGGCTGCCACAGCATCTAACCAACGCTTCTGCCTCTACGACCAGCTCAAGCCTCCAGCAGATCAATAGAAAAGAGGGACCACAGGACCACGAGCTTCACATTTACAGAATTTCACTCTGGGAATTGTTAACTTACTCCTAGTTTGTGGCCTGTAGAGGCAAATGTTACCAGGAGTGGAAATTTCCTTGCTCTCTTGGTGGTAGTTGGCATTTTGCCACATTTCTGTTGTGCTTATCTGACATGTAGTCATTGTCCACAATGCACTGTTGGTAGTAGTTACCTCATTATAGGTCTCTATTAATATTTCTCCATTGAAGAAACCAACCTTATACAAAATTCCACCAGTTCTCTACTTAATAAGATTACTGGTATGTGGTTTTTCTTTTCCCATTAAATGCTTTATTCCCCCCTTGAGGCTTGCAAGTTATTTGAATAATTATGACATCTTTTGTTAGAGTCATTTTACTGTTGGTACAAATTTATATACTATAGCATGTGTTAGAAAAGAAACACAAAGGTCATTGTGGGCATTTGAATGAAGAATGCAGCTATATAATTTAGTCTTAAATTTGCCTATAAAGCCTTCTATTAGTTAACCTACAATTTAAAAATATTGTAAATTCAAGCAATTTTTTTTTCCGCCCAGTTTTTTTTTTTTTTCTAAGAGCTGATTTATTTATATCTTATTGGGTGTCCATCTCATGTTTATAGATGATGACTCCTCTTGAACAGGGATTCTGTATGTGGGAACAAATGGGCTATGAATTACTGATATGGAGTCAACAAATAATCAGACTAGCGCTTCCTGTTGCTATGATACAGTAACACTGTGTGATAGAGATGTACCCTTATATTAGAGACATTATTGCGAATACTATACACATATGAACGGCATCTGTCTAGGACTGGAAGTGTCTGGTTTGTGAAGTGAGTTGAAATGTTGGCCAATGGCAGGTAAAGAACGAGCACTTAGGTGGAAATGGTCGTTATGCTCTGAGAGCTCGTGGATACGTGTTGTGCTTGAACAGGTAACTGGTTGAGATTTTATTCTTGTTTTTTAAGATTTATTTTATTGTTTTTTGAGAGAAGGCAGAGAGAGAGAGACAAAGAGAAGGGGGAGGGCCCAGAGCAGTCTCCACAGTTGCACATCATTAGCTGTGACGTGGTTTCATTCCACATAGGTGGTGGGGGCTGTGCAGGGTAGGAACCAAACTAGGGGCCTCCCGCATGGGGGGTGAGAAGCTGCACCACTGAGCCAACTTGGCTGTTACTGGTCATACCACAGTTCAGCTTATGGGTTGCATGGGCTGGGGCCAGGAATCAAACCTCAGATCTTGTGATTTTGAGGTGGGCACTCAACTGCTGAGCTATCCCAGCATCCCCCTGTGGTTTTATTATTTTTTTTAATGAAAATTATGCATTCATGGGACTACAAGATTAGCTTTAACTATCGATGTTCTTGTACTTTCCCAAGTCAATTTTCCCCCCAATACTTAAATTTAATGGTAGATTTTAATCTTTATTTTTATTGGTTTTTTGTGGTTTTTTTTTGACAGAGAGGGAGAAGGGGGAGGGCCCAGAGCAGTCTCCATAGTTGACAGCATTAGTTTTCCATATTGTTTTACTCCACAGGTGGGCACAGGGCTGCGCAGAGCAGGAACTGGGCCAGGAGCCTCCCACATAGGCCCCGGCAAGAACTGAACTGGGTGGACACCCCAGTTCAGCATATGGGTCCGCCTGGGTCGGGGCCAGAATTTGACCCTCAGGCTCCGGGGCTGCAAAGCGAGCACTTAACCCGCTGAGCCATCCCGGCTTCCCCAATCTTTGTTTTAAAAGAAGTAGAGTTGGTAGGAAGTTCTAGGATGTTCTAGGACACTGAAAATATTCACATTAGAATTTTTCTAAAAAAAAAAAAACAACAAAGGTTATTTGAAGACATTTTTGAAGTGGCTGAAATTCTTTGCTAATGCGAAGAATTTCATTTATGTAAAACATCTACCTTTTTGTGGAAAGCACTCTGCTGCTGATTGATCCAGTATTTCTCCACATGTCAGGTTACAGGTGATACTTTGAGGAAGGGCCTCTGACCTAAGCCAGGACAATCGATCAGAGATCTCTTAAAGGCTTTTTGAACTGGACAACGGAGGGGAAAACTCAATGTCTCTCTGGAAGCAGGCTTGGGTATTAGGGCACTTGTTTTTGTTTTGTGGAGATCACTTCCAGAGAAGAGAGCCAACAGCCAGATGGCAAGTCCTGGCATTGTGTCAGTCCAGGTTCCGGTCATCCTGAGGCTTAGTAGAGATTGGGAATAATATTTATCTGGTTCTTATTAAGTACTAGACATTCAGCTCTAGGTATTTTTCATGTTTCTCAGTTAATCTTGAAAATTACGAGATAAATACCATCATTATCATCCTCCCAGCTTTATAGATGAGAATACAGAAGCATAGGGAGATTAAAGTAACTGCAATAAATAGCTGAGCTGGGATTCAAACCCTTGGGGTCAAACTCCAGAGCCCAAGCTCTGAACCACTGTTATTGTCTCTAGGCCACTAATTTCCCTTAGCAAAGCACGTTTGAACTGGGTATCTCCCACTTTCAGCCAAATTATGTAATATGTACTGTAGGTTTACTAAGTACAGTTGACCTTTGAACAATGCAGGGGTTAAGGGCGCTGACACTCTTGCAGAGTTGGAAATCAGCAAACAACTTTGACTTCCCCCAAAATTTGCTTCTTCGTATCCAGTGGGGGTCAGATCAAGGACCCTAAGGTACCAAATCAAGTACCCTATATAAACTGGGGTGGATCAGTTGGTCCTCTGCATCCCTGGACCCCAACTGCAGATTGAAAACAGTGCAAGTATATATTGGAAGAAAAGTGGACCAATGAAGGTCAAGGTCAACTGCAATAAGCTAATCAAAGAAATAAAAAACATAATTCAATCTTAAGTATCTCCAAAGCCTTTAGTATCTTCCAACTCAAACTTGTTTCTCTCTCATTTCCATGACATTTTCATCCATCCATGATAAAATAAAATCTTAAGAGTCACTTTTGGAGTCTTTCTTCCTAACTTTCACATCATCTCATTTTATATGCCAAATCACATTATTCTACAAACACATTATTGAGCAGCTATGGACAAAACCCTGTCTTAAGACCAGTCCTTCTCTTTATTCCCAGTTAATCACCTAGTTCATACAAATGGCCTTGACCTTCTTTAACCCTTTTGTGCCTTAGTTTCCTCACCTGTAATTTGGGATCAATTGTATCTACTCCCAGAGGGTTATTTTGAAGATTAAATGAGCAGTATGAAGAACACTTAGCACAGCAGTGAACAACTGTTAGGTATTTCTTATAGAAGTGAAACAATTCTTGTGTGTGCTCATGGAGATTTTCATTGTTTGCTTTTACAGCAAAAACAAGCTGTAATGGAAAAAGACTCCAAATGAATAGGATTTCATACTTTTTTATTTCTCCAAGTGATCTCTAAATTGCCTGCAGAAATCTTCAATGTAGTAAGGGTGTCCCAAAATTCACGCAAGAAGTAATTTTTATAGAAAACAGGTTTGTAACTAAAAATTGTAAATTTTCATTGCTCAACAATGAAAACGCGTTGTTCTTTCGTGTAGCGCTCCATTTTTAATAACCCTGAAATGTCAGCTGTCACATTGTCTTTTTTTCCGTTGGCAACACTTTACCACACAAATGATGCAAAATTCAAATCTTGCGTGAATTTTGGGACACCCTTTTACAAGGCATTGTTCTAAATGCTTCACATGTATACACTTCATCTTTATAGAAGCCTATGATTCATCTATTTTATAGATGAGGAAACTGAGGTCTACAGAGGTGAAGTTAACTTGTTGAGACTATACTACATTCACTGCTAGAACTTGGAAGGGGCAGCCACCAAGGAATGTAGGGGCCTCTAGAAATGGAAAGACAAGGAAACATATACCATTAGAGGCCACCAGAAGGAATCAGAAGGTACCTTGACTTTAGCCCAGTGAGACTGATTTTGGACTTCTGACGTCTGGAACTGTGAATGTGTTAAGTAATCTGGTTTATAACATTTTTTTCTTATAGCACCAACAAGAAATTAACACAACATAGAAAGGGTAATAGAATTGTTTCCAGAAATGCCGTCACTGAAGTTTAATGCAGCATTACATTTCTATGAACAAAAGGTCTGTATCATCTATGAACCCACTGTTGATAGCAATGTTTAGTCTATAAGAAAATAAACAGCTTAGCATAGATGTAATTTTCTTTTTTAAGTTGAGGTATAATTGACATACAAACATTGTTAATTTCAGATATCTAACAATTCAATGTTTGTGTATGTTGTAAAATGACTTCCTTTTGTGTGGATTTTGGAAATTAACAGAAATGCGTCTAGCACAAGAGGATCAGTACAATCAGAATACCTGTTTTTTGGATGGCAGTTTCAACAACCTAGATTCTAAATAACAAAATACCACTTTAATGAAACAAATGCCTTTTAGGCATCACAGGAAGCTACCGGTAATTTTTCTCTTCCCCACAAGAAAACATTTTTGTGGAAACACGTGTGTCTATTTCCTACTATGAATGCAATCAGATAAAGAAAAAGTCTAATCACATAAAGGAATATAAAACTATTTATTGACCACTGTTTACCAGTATTTACAATAAAGTAAACAATATACAGCTGAATAACATTCTGATTACTACAAAGTTATTGTTTTTCCTGGCTTCTGCTGAACCAGTAACCCAAAGACTGAGATTAAGCCTACATATAAGGAATGAGTTGGGGTAAAGAAAAACCATGCATGTCAAGAAGAGTTTAGATTACAAGTTTGTTCATTTATTCCAGCAGGTTCTAAACTAACAAGTCTCTAACAATCTCTAACCTTCATTCCATGAACAAAGTTTTACACATTCCATGAATCCTGATCTTTAGTCAATATAGCACAAAGATTTCAACTTCTTATAAAGGAGTAATTCACTAGGAGGAACCTGTAAGTAAGTTTTGCTTGCCTAATTAAAACACTAGGATTTGCCTAGTTTTCTCATTTGGGTGGGAGGTTTGTTGATAGCTAACGAAAGTCTTAAAGGGTTCTGTAAATAAACTTCCATTTATGATTATAGAGATGAATATGGTGGCTAAATTCTAACTGCTTACATGTTTAAACTGTCCAATTAATTACAAATTATCTATGTAATTTAAAAGGTAAATGCTTCAGGAAAAATTTCAATTAATTTGAAGTGAATTATTTTGGAGGTTGCTGAAAACAATGGCATCCCAAAAACCATGGGCTCATCCATGGTTGGGAAATGCTGTTTCTGTTTTTAGTAAATATTAAAAAAAAGAAGAAAACCATTTACACATGTATTGGTATTCTATGTATACACACCAAAAACACCCAAATAAACAAAACTCAGAATGATCCTTAGGCATATATGAGTTAAACACAAATTCTGACTTGAATAATGACAACAGAAAATTTCCTCAACATTTAGAAAAGCTGTTCTCTAATGCAGAGGAAAAAGCACACCATGGCATCAAATGTTCTTTTCTGACACAGGAAGCAACTACAGAAAGTTTCTGTTCAAAGTAACCAGTGCTATAGATGCATCCCACCCCCTACAAGTCCCCCATTACTACTTCAAAACAAACATATCAAACTTGATTTTCATTAGAATGTAATTATTTCGCCACACTAATAAACCAAAAAAACAAAACAAAACAAAAAAACAAGACCCAGATTTTATATATATAAATATATATAAAAAACAATGCAAACAATTATTGGGCTTCGTCTTCCGGACAAGAATGCCAAGTTAGTCTCTCTTCATAAAAAGCAATTACAATTTGAGGACACTTCATATTTGCTTCTTTTGCCAGCACCAAATCTGCCTCATCTGAATCTTTCCTGTTGTGAGAGGAAAAAATCAGTTAAAAGTCTAACTGAAGAGAACCATTCAAGAAACATAACTCAATCAAAGGTTATAGTGCTTCAGGAGAGTTATGTAATACTTGTGTCGGTGTTCCAATAAAAGTTCATTTTACAAAACAGGCCAGTTTGCCAATCTTTGCTTTAAAACATCATTAGCAAAAGTAGTAAGAATCATCCTTTCAGCCGATAATTATTCTCTAACGATGAATACTAAAACACGCCCATCTATTTGTACTTTATAATATAACAGCAATCACCCACACTCACCATTTCATGAGAAACATTAATTCTCCACTGCTGTCTGTGGCACCAATTATTCGTTCAGGATCAAGACCTCTAGCAAAGCCTCTTGGTTTATCAGCCTATTTAAGAGGTTAAATGATTATTTACATAAATGTTTACAATTTTTACAAACAGCAAATAAATAATGTTAACTTCCAATCTGTCTTCATGATACTATATAGCTTTTAAATGAAAACCTTCCAATAATGAGACAAAAACTAGAGCAGAGTCGTATTTAGTACTAACATATTGTAATTTCCATTAACCTTACAAGCAGAAAAAAACACCTAGATGCCTAAAAATATCCAACATGTCCTTTTATTTCTAATAACTAATCATTTAATAATTATATATAAGTCCTTAAAAGTTAACATTTCAAGTCACTACTAGGAGTCTAAATTACCCATGTATTTTAAGCACACACAAAACTACAAACAGTAAAATAGCAAAAACTTTAAAAATGCAACCTAATTATTATATAACCAATCCAAAAACACAGAAAACCTTGTAAAATACTTAGTACAATCCAGTGGTTTTCAAAGTGTGCTCTGATAACTCCTGGGAATCCCTGTAATCTTTCATGATGGTCTGTTTGTAAGGTTCCCTCTCTATTCACATATGTGACTTTATATACCTTCACATACCAAACAGCAAATCAAGTACAGATGTAAAAAGTGTCTATTATTCGAGACATCAAAGATTTGCAAAAATGTAAAATGTCACTCTTCACACTTAAACGTTTTATTAACAACGCATAAATATTTTAGAATTTGCTATTTTAATCTCTACTATTGATTGGCATAACCCATTTATACAAGTTCCTTGGAATCCTCAACAATTTTCTAAAAAGTTTAGGCACTGCTTAGTTCAACCAATGTTCTGCCTGCCAGCCTTTTATATTGATATCCCAGGCTTTGGAGCCAGATGACCTGTTAAGAATGGTTCTAACAGTTACTGTGAGGCTTCGGGCAAATTGACCTTTTTGTGGTTCTGGCTATTGAAAAATGGGGTTATACTGTCTCATAAGACATTCCATAGTATATAAAATGCAAATTATTTAGAACACTGCCTGGCAAAATATAAGGGATTGACACAGAACAGCTAGTTATTAAACAGTGCTCCTGTTGAGCATGTGGCAGAATTCTAAATTACGTAGAGCAGCCCCCATCTGAGGGGGTAAGTCCCAAGAGACCCAGTGGATGCCTGAAACTGTAGATGGTGCTTAACCCTAAATGTACTGTTTTTCTCCCTATACATGCATACTGATAATGAAGTTTAATTTATACATTAGGCACTAAGAGAACAGAACTGATTGTAAGTTATGTGAATGTGGTCTCTCTCAAAATCTTACTGTACTCATCCTTTTTTGTGATGTGAAATAAAATGCCTACGTGATGAAGTCAGTAACATAGGCATCATGTTATAGCATTAGGCTACTAGTGACCTTCTGATGATACCTCAGGAGGATCATCTGCTTTGGGTGAGCCTAGATCATTGAGCCATGACAATGTCAATGTTTGGATGTCAGGAACAGACAATGTTGATGGTTGGGGAAATTTAGTATTTTCGGAACTCAGCTGACCATGGGTAATTGAACCACAGATAGGAGGGGTCTACTGTATACTGATTCTTAACATTGTTACTTTTTTTTGCTTTGGCTGCTAAAGCATACAGAACCAAATTTGTAGCCAACCTGTTTCTCATCTATAAAATGGGAATAATACCTAAAATCTTAATAGTGATGTCATGAAGATTAATGGTTTATAAAGTACTTGTCATCTAGTTCATATGATCACATTTTAAATCCAAAGACGTTATTAATAAATCTATTGTATGTTTAGTCCCCAAGCCTAGATACTAATTCAGTACCAAGGCCCTTTCTCAAATTGTCACATGAGGATAGTCAAGTAGGCAGGGCAAGTATAATTTGTTTTGAAGGTGAGGCTAGAAGCAAGCAGTTGTGTTTTGCCCAAAGCCAGAGACACCAGTGAAACAAAGACTGATCAAAATACACACGTAATAAATAAACCAACTGTCTCAATTTATGACAACAAAATGCAAAACATCAAGGTAATGGTAATGTTTGGCAATATTTTGAAAATACAAAGATCATATGCTAAAGTACTTTCTGGTGTTCAATGCCACTAATGGTCCATAGTCAAAATGTGCGATTTGGATTGTTTCACAGTACTGTAGAGAATTTCAATGATTTAATGTTAGTGTTCTTTGTATTCAGGACTATTAGTCTGAGAGCACAGGAAATTGTGTGATTAGGGACCATATCCATGAATCTACCCAAATAACACAAGCACAACAATTTAAGTGGTGTAAACATTTACTGTACATTTATACAACGCAGGCTAAAACCATGCCTATCTTTTTTGTCTTAAATAGCAAGTATTTAAAAAAAGGCTTAAAAATGGTATTTTAATAGTATTTGAATCTTTAAAAATACCCTAACACTCAAGCCGTCAACCTTTTACAAAAAAGCCGGTTTGGTGGGCAATTATTTTATACTTACAGCATCTCTTTTCTTCTTTGATTTGCTGTCATCAGACTCACTATCAGATAAGGATTTTCTCTTTGTACCATCTTTTTCTTTACCCGCTTTTTGAGAATTAAGAAATGCTTCAATTAACTCTGGACAATCTAAATTTTCTTCAGGTTCCCAAGTATTGTCAGCACTGTGTTCAGTTAAAAAGAAAATCCAATTAAACACCATCACCCAGATCCATTAAAAAAATCTGCAAACGTCCCCTGTACAGATGCTAACCATTTTCTCCCTATCCCCCATATATTCCTGAAACATTCTGATCATACCGGTACTTCCCTGTGTCTTTTTTCATAGCCTACCAAAGGGGCTAATTTGTTGTATTACCTCTAAGCTATCTGAAACTGTCTCTAGCAGATAATTAGAGCTAATATTTTTCCAAGTTACGGATACAAACCACTTCAGAATTTCTCTGGAAGGCCTTTTTAAAAATGGGATTCCTGATTCCCACCCTAAGTTACTTTACTAATCAAAATATACCTAGGGATGGGGCTCTAATACTGTTTTTAAAACATAATTCTGAGGCATGAAAACGTGGGAGTATATTCAATTTCTGCCGAGTGTTAAAAATGGTATAAAGCAGAGGCTGGCAGCCCCAAAGTTGAATCCAGTTGTTTCTTCGCCTGGCAAGCTAGGAATGGTTTTTACATTTTTAAATAGTCGAGAAAATTTCAAAATCAAAAGATAAAATTTGGATTTCAGGGCCCATCAATGAAGTATTATTAGAATACAGCTATGCTCATTTTTATAACACACTGCCTATTGCTACTTTGTACTGCATTCACAGAGCTGAGTAGTTGTGACAGAGATCTATGAACCATAAAGCCTAAAGTATTTATTATATGATTCTTTAGGGGTAAAGTTTATCAGCCACGATAATAAGGCTGAGATGTTCATTTCCACTGATTTTTAAGAAGGGATGCAAAGAAAATAAGTATCAATTACCAAATGTGAAAAGAAAGTAAGATCATCCTTCACTAGTGACAGGCTTGCTAACTTTGTATGCTCTGATCCAAAAAGCCTTTCACAAGATAGAATGAAATAAATAATTTTAGAGATGTTGGAAAAGGTGCCTCCTCCATTAAAAGATTTATTGTTTAAGAGGGGGGAAAAAGAGAAGTGGGAGGGGACCAGAGCAGTCTCCACAGTTGTACATCATTAGTTACGAGTTTCATTCCACACAGGTAGACGTGGGCCATGTGGGGGCAAGAACTGAACTGGGGGCTTCGCGCATGCCACCATCCCGGTGGTCACCAGCTGTGCCACAGTTCAGCATATGGGTTTGCATGGGCCTGGGCTGGGATTCAATCCGTGGACCTAGTGGTTACAAGGCAAGTGCTCAACCTGTGAACTATTCCTGCATCCCCGAAAGGTACTTTTAAACCCTGGTTACAACTTGGTGTGATGATATTCTGAGACTCCAAAATTGGAAAACCTAAATTAAGAGGTTAAAAGAGGACAGAAAAGCTGAAACGGAGCAGTCATTCTGCAGTGTTATTTTAATTAGAGCCTTCCATATTACCTAATACTTTGTATTGCACAAAGCAGGTTCTTAATCATACTAGTGGCCTTAACGTTTAGGGAGGAAAAGGGAGAAAAGGAGTCAGTTACCTAACGTTTTAAAGGGTAGGATATAAAGACAAGCTGCTTCTAGTGGGATAACCAACCACAATCTACCATATGAAGGTTATTACTTCGTTGTAAAACTGGCTAAATTTAATTTTTAAAGTTTGGATTTATTTCTGCTTGGTTCAGCTATCTGTAGGTACATTATGAACTTATGATACACACTTAAGCTCAACTAAGGATACTGGAAAGATAAAACAGGGAAACCTAAATCTTCCATTCAAGTCATAATTTCCAAATTATAATGCAGGTGGTTTTAAAATGTGACTGGTGGGAAAAGTAGTTGGTAACAGACTATCATACTCCTCCATTTACACCATGATCAGAACATTGCCAATCTCGGGGAAGCTGGGATGGCTCAGTGGGTTAAGTGCTCACTTTGCAGCCCTGGGGACCGAGGATCGAATCCCGGCCCCATCCCGTGCGGACCCATATGCTGAACTGGGGAGTGTCCCCAGTTCAGTTCTCACCCGGGTCTCACCCCGGCCCAGTTCCTGCCCTGTGCAGCCCCACACCCACCTGTGGAATGAAACTATGTGGACAAACCAATGATGTGCAACTATGGAGACTGTTCTAGGCCCTCCCCCTTCTCTCTGTCCCTATATCTATCTCTCTCTGTCAGAAACAATAAAAATACATCTTAATCTTTAAAAAAGAAAAAAAGAAAATTGCCAATCTCTCTACCTATCCATTTTCAATAGTTGCTACTCATGGAACCTTGCTGTTTTGGTGGTGTAAGGCAGAAGCAGATTAGCAAATGAAATATGTAAGTGCAAGAGTATTATTTCTTTTTTTTTTTTAATTTTACCTTCCTCAAACAGCCCCCCCCCTTTTTTTTTAAATATATATTTTTTTATTTATTTATTTTTGACAGGGAGAGAGAGAGAGACAGAGACAGAGAGAGAACTAAACTGGGGGAGCTCCCAGTTCAGCATATGGTTCCGCACGGGCCGGGGCCGGGATTCGATCCCTGGTCCCCAGTGCTGCAAAGTGAGCGCTTAACCCACTGAGCCATCCCGGCTTCCCCAAGAGTATTATTTCTGCATGTTAAGTTATTCACAAGACAGCTAACATGGAGTGGTTATGAGAGCAATTGGTAACAAGGGATACGAGGAATCAGAAAGCTTAAAAGTGCCTGGACTCTACTTCTGAGAGATCAGGATATAGTAAACTTAGTGCAAGACCCAGATCATAATGTTCACTTCTGTTTAAGACCCACTGGTCTATGTTACATAGCTTCTATGCTCTTTAGTGCACTCTGTATACAGGAAAACAATGCAGATTAGGAATTCTAATTAGTACAATATCTAACTACTAGACTATAATTTTATAAATCTGTCTCTCCACGGTAATCAGCTAGCCTCATCTCTGCTTGGTTAAAACGGTAGGCCAAAGACTTAGTTCTCTTTAAACAGCTCTCAAACAAGCTACCTTGGATTAAAGGTGTCTGTGAATTTAAAGAAACCTATGGGAAAAGTGATAAAAAAGATTTCAGGCTAAAAACAAATCTTAATTGCCACTTAAATGTATTTAAACATATAATAAAAGCACTGAGGATTCTTACTCTGTGAATCCCTTCCACTTCAGAAAATATTCCACCTTCCCATTCACTACGCGTCGATCTAATACTTTTTCCACCACAAATTCTTCAGGCTCTGCCTCTTCGACTTTTTTACTCTTTCCATTCTGTTTCTTTCCCATTTTTTGCTAAAACAAAGAGAATTAAGAAACAACTTTTTTTTTTGATTTAAGTACATTTAAAAGCCTAAATTTTTATATTATTGCTGCATTTGACACTTAAAATTTTTACCTTTTATCCCAAGATAGACATCTTTTGAAAAGATAAAGCCAACAATCAATCAATAAAATAAGGAAATGCTTAATTCTGTCGGTTTAGCTTAAACCTCTCCCCTACTGGCTCTTCAGTGA
Organism: Craseonycteris thonglongyai; assembly: GCA_004027555.1. Taxonomy (NCBI): domain Eukaryota; kingdom Metazoa; phylum Chordata; class Mammalia; order Chiroptera; family Craseonycteridae; genus Craseonycteris; species Craseonycteris thonglongyai. The sequence goes on from PVKE010005229.1 coordinate 47,486, forward strand.
AATAGTAAATACAATTAAAAACACTATGTGGAAACACTGCTATCTTATTTTCATATAGTATACAAGACCAAGCTTACTTGAGTTTTCACTCATTTTAATAACAGAGCCACAAACTAGGAGGCATTAGAGGATAATATACAATAGCAGTGACAGGTCTTACTAAGTGAACCATAGGCACGTTAAAACTATAGTCCCCAAACACTAAGACCCACTTTGCTAAAAGCCACAATACAGAGGGGGAAAACAAAGGTAACTGCATGAACAAAAACATAGTTTAGAATCCCATCAACCAAGGAGACAATGAATAAGGATCAGATTATTTTTCCATAACCTGTTGCTAACATTACTGACCAGTTGATACAAAGATACTAATGCTATCACTTCAAGAGGGTAAAACGTTGGATCATTTTAATTCTGTGAAAAAACAAACTTTTCTTGGTTTCTGAGGAGCCTAAACTTGTAGACAACAAAATTTAGCTTCTTTTAATTTTTTTTAGTGTAACACTATTTGAGAGAAGAGTCCAAGCTCAAGCCGATATTCTCCAATACCACAAACAGATTTTTTACAAGAAGATTAAAAATGGATAAATTAAAGCAAAAAATACTGGTCAATTAAAGGAGACTAAGAGGGAAAAATAATCCCAAATGTTATGCTTACTTCACCCTCCTTTTACCTTACAACAGGTGCTATTTAAAAAAAACCAACTTAACGGGCTAGTCACTAAAGTCATCCTTCAACACAGCATGCAAGTGGAAAAAGGCAATGGCGATGCCACAAAACTGCAAAAGGATATTAAACCAATGTGGTCACACAGAGGTATACACACATATATATAATAAAAGTCCTGTGGAATTTAAAAGAATGCAGCAAACATCTGATTTTGTTGGACACCACCTATTAGGCCTTACAATTTTCATTAGTCAAGATACTTGGGTACTGCACACAGTCAGACAGTTCTCTGCTTCTCTATAGTACAAGGAAGGTAAGAATAGTAGCAAGAAGAGTGAAGAATTACTGGTGTTGACAACAGCGTATCTGATACTGATCCTAAATGATAAACAAAATAGCTATGTCCATGAAGGTAATAAGTTAACAGAATAAAGAGAATGACAATAAACATAGAAAATGAAAAGGTGAAAGCTGAATAAAAAAATTGGCATAAAAAGTGAAATACTTACCAATGTCACCCCAATAAATTTAACAATAAAATAAACAAATAATGAAATACTATGATGGCATTCATAAGCTAGTTTCAAGTGCTCTTCTTAAAGAAACTCGCCCACTTCCCCATTTAAGTTACAGCACACATTACCTCAAAACACTATTTTAAAATAAAATTTTTGTGGGCAAAAGCAATTTAATTTCAAAAAAAGCACGTATTTGCTTTCTTTATCTATATTGATCCTCAAAGCATTAGGCCAAGCTTGTCAACCTGTGACCTGGCCAGTATGTGGTTCACAACGGCTTTGAATGCCCCTAACAAATTCATACTCTTTCTTAAAACATTATTCTGCAAAACTTTTTTTTTTAGCTCATCAGCTAGCATATTAGTATATTTTATGTGTAGCGCAAGACAATTCTTCCAATATGGCCCTGGGGAGCCAAAAGGTTGGACATACCCACATTAGGTAGAACTACCGGTAGTTCCTTTCCCATCCAAATCATTGAACACAGGTGACTGAAAAGCCAGTTCAATTACGTATACTACGGTTTACTGATTATCGAAGGACAGCTGAATCCTAAAGGGGCACAGAAGAGGCTTTGTGCTTTTTACATTGATGACTGTTGGAAATCATTTGTGCAAAGAGATTCACCACAGAGGCTTTATATCATATTTCAATATTTCACAGACTGTTTCATTTAAATGTGCAATCTAACGATAGCACAAATTAAAAATTATCAACTTGCCCTTCTTTAGTCTGAAAGCCAAGGGGAGACTATATAAACCAACACCAAATGTTTTGCTTTATTTAGATGCTAACACTCACCTTAATATGTTTGTAATTATTAACACAAATTAGAAATGCTGTGGGAACCATAACTTGGAATTTTGTGATTTTTATGTAAACACTCCAGTGTTTTAAAAAAACTTTTAACTTGACATGGCTGAATACACTTATCTTTACCCATTTGCGAAACTTCTAATGAAGCCTAAGAACACAAACTTTGGGTTTAAGAACTGCTGGAAGATAAAAAAAGTTAACTGCTCAGAAGTTCCAGATCTATTTCCTTCTTCCTGGGCATAAGAGGGCTGGCTGTCTGAAAAGTTTCCAGGCATGTAACTGTTCTCGTTACGTTGATGATGGCTGGATTTTTTCCCGGAGAGCCCTCATTTGTGCAATTTTGTTCATTTTTGTGTATTAAAAAAACCACTGCAATGGTTTAAATTTAAGGCTCTCTTGTATTTTTAGAAAGAGCAAGTTTAAAATATGACAAAGTAAATCGATTTGAAAGATTCAGTGACTTGCTCCCAATTTAAGTGTTACAGGTATCTATTCAATTAAACCGGAAAATACTTGATTTCCTTTGAATTCAGTAGTGATGTAGGTAATATTCTGCCACTCAACAAGGGCTTTACGGCTTTGTCTATGTTTGTAACATGTTCTGGCATGTTATATGAATTTGTGCATGTTTACTTCAAGATATATTTGGTAACATTCTCCCAACATTGGGTTACTTTAATTGAATCAAGACACTGTTACGCCAAGTCTCCAAGTAATTTCACTTTAGCCCCTGCTTCTGTTACACTGGGGGAAGAGGAGACTGCAGAATATAAATGAATGTAAATTTCTCAGCTACCTAAATGAAAAGCTATAATTATGGGGGGGGGGAAATTTTGAGTTAGATCCTTACATATTTGAGGTTTTCATGAACTTACCAATGTAGTTTTATTGGAGGCCATTTTTTATCGCAGACTTGAAGAGCTACTAGAAAAACGCATGACAGTTAAAAAGTTTGCATGATACAAAAAGGTAGCTAAACACAAGTTTTGTATGGATTCCAAACCCCACCCATAATACCAAACATGTATATAAATCCATGGAGATTTGAATTACTGTAAGCTATTAGTGACATGTGCCCGAGAGTATATATGTTCTAACCAAGTGGGTCTAGAAAACCTTACTGGAGACATGGGTACCTTAGACAAGCTTACAGGGCACAAAATAACAAGACAATTCTTTTTCCAATCCAAATCCCATTTCTACCATATTCATTATTTCTCTAAAAACGGCCAAATATTTTGGTTAAAAATCAGATACAATTACCCAATCAAAATGGGTAAATGAAAAGGGGTGACTTTTTCCTCTAGACCTCAACAGTCGTAAAAGTCGACTAGGTGATCCCAACTTGGTTTCTTCTTGGAAACCTTCCCTCTTTCCAGTCACTAGTCAAAAAACTATAAAGAAAAAAAACACAGCTAGGTGATCAGTGCCATTGCGTGTCACTTTAGAAAAACAAATCGCCTTTTTTTACAAGTCCATCAGCTCCGGCTAAAACCCCAGGCAGCACCCCCCGACCCGGGAGCTCAGGCCTCGTGGTCAGCGCATCCGCGGGGAGAAACAAAGGCCGCGGCGCGGGGGTTCAAGGGCACTGCGCCACGGGGCCTGCGCCTCCGCCCGCCCCGCGGCGGCCGCGTAACGGAGAGCCCGCCACAGCCTCCGGGCAGAGCGCGCCGCTGGGCCGCGCCGATGCGGGAGCATGCACGGCCCTCCCGGGAGGCCCAAGTGGCCGGCCAAGCCCGGAACGGGGAGACGGGCCTCGCGTCTCGGTCCCGGAGGGGGGAGGGGAGGAAACGCGCTTTGTCTAGAAAGGAGGCGGCTGTCGCCACAGCTCTACCCTGTCAAGGGCAGTCTCGTACCCTCAACAAAGTGCGGGCGCGGGCCCCGCGCCAGGCCCGAAGCGGGGTCTTTGCTCGCCTCACCGCTCCATCCCCCACAGCTCCCGCCTCGGGGGTCGGGTGGGACAGGGTGGGAGGGGGAACCGGGGGTGGGGGAGGGCCTCCGGGGCGCATCCGAGGCGCCACCTCCGAGTGATCGCGAAAGAGAAAGAAAGACACCGACTTCACCGCCTCCGAGCTGCTCCGGGTCTCGCGTCCGCGGCGTCTCCGGCCCTGCGCGCCTTCAGCTCGAGCCACATCCGAGGGGGAGGGGGCCGCGGAGCTGCGCGCAGGACCGCGGCCGCGGGAGTTGGGGAGGGGTTGGCACCGCCCACGGCGAACGGGCGCAAGGGGCGGGGCCGCGGGGCGCGCGCATGCCGGTGGGCGGGGCCGCGGGGCGCGCGGTGCCCGCCGGGACGCGGAGCCCGGACCCGGGGGGACGGGGGCGGCCATCGTGGCATTTACCTTCGGCGGGGCGGCGCCGGGTGGACCCCCGAGAGCACGAGAGACGGAAGCAGGGGCGAGGACACCTAGCAGCCTCTTCTTGGCGGAGGCGTTTGCGCTTCGCAGCACCAACCCTGGCGCCAAAACCTGGCTCCGCCCACTTCCTTGCTTCTGGGGGTGGGGGCGGGTGACGAAAAATCGGGAACTGAAAAACAAGTGCCCCTTTTCGGCCCACTCTTCAAAAACCTTTCCTGGATCCCCCAAAGATACTGGCCGGGGTTGAGTTGGCGTTATCTGAAGTGTAATTTGTTGACTAGAAGCCGTAGAGGGTGTTCCCGGAAGGGGCCGAGTCAGCTCTCGGCGCCGGGGGAAGGGGTGGAGGAAGAACGCAGGGGGTGGCTACAGACACTACTATGGCGGGAGATGGCGAGGTGCGGGAGATGCTCAAAGCCATTACTGCAGCGACCACTTCCCCAGGTCGAGGGGGCTGGACCTCTGGGCTGTGGATTAAGCGCCACCCGACATCGTTAATTTCAAATTGCGCGACCGTTTCTCACCTGCCCTGCGCAAAGGTGGGGGCTGGACCCAATTCCGAGAGCGGAAATACGCAGGGCTCGAGCCTTTCGCAATTCATTGATCACATTTACGCAAGTGACGCCAAGCACTCCCACTGGTCGTAAGGCAGGGAGGCGTACGTACTTGGCGTAAAGGGAGCGTAGAGCGATCCCGCCATTGGCGGCGGTTAGGACGTTTACGCAACGGCCTGACGTAAAGACGCGTTAGTTGGGGGGAAGGTTCTAGAAAAGCGGCGGCAGCGGCTCTAGCGGCAGTAGCAGCAGCGCCGGCTGGCCGTGCGGAGGTCTTTTCAGCGGCGTTGTTTCTCCGACCGCGGCAGTTTTCACTACAGCGCCAGGACGAGTCCGGTTCGTGTTCGACCGCGGAGATCTCTCTCATCTCGCTCGGCTGCGGGATATCGGGCTGAAGCGACTGAGTCCGCGATGGAGGTAACGGGTGTGAAATCAATGAGTTATTGGAAAGGGCAGGGCGAGGCCGTTGGCGCCTCCGTGGAAGTCGGCCACCCGCCTCATGGGCGAGCGGCGGTGAAATGGTGCTGCTTCGGAAGCGGTTGGTCTTGGGGTATTTTTGAAGAGGGGTTTTCAGCGTAGGCCCGTTCAGCCTACCCACCCTCAGCCGCCCGGCGCCATTTCCCTTTGCTGGGGGTGGGGGATGGGGATCCTGCACATGGCGGACGCAGTCCCACTTCAGTGAAAGCAGCGCGCCGAGGCGGGGATTCTTAGTTGCTTTTTAAAGCCAGCTGACTTGGGGGGGGGGTCCCCGCGTGCCAGCGTCTCGGCTGGTGTCGGGCCCGTGGTTGCGGGGCTGCGGCGCTGCTTCCCCTCCCCCCTCTCCCGGGAACCGGGTTTGGCGTCCGCCATTTTCATTTCTACCCTTCCTCGCCGCGTTTCTTCCCTTCACTCGCCGAGTTCTACGAGTTTCGATTTCCTCGTCGAAAGATGGAAGTGGCTGACTATTTTTCTTTCTTGTCGGGCTGGTTTCGTGTTGTTTGAGGTGGGTTTCGAGTGCTTTGCGGCGGTGGATCTTTAAAGGTCCTGCGCACCTCATTGGAGAGAGGCTCTCCTCCCCTCGATGAAATGGCGCCATTGCGCTCAGCAGCCACAGCGACTGGCGCGGGGGTGGGGGGGCGGCGGCCACGCAGTGGGTTCGCTCGGCTTAGCGGGAGGTACAGCAACCTCGCGGGCCCCGGGCCCAGCTTTAAGGCGGGCCCAGGGTACAAAGAAAACGCCTGGTTTTCCATCTCTACATTTCTTTTGAATAACGGACTTTGTCTGGCCTGCGGTGACTAAAAAGGCAGTTGGCTCGCAGAAAACTTTAGAAATAAAAAATAAAACATTTAGAGCTTTTAGACTAGTGTACCGACTAATATGGATGGTAGTGGGGAAGAAGGGGGAGGGTATATAGGGGGTAATCAGTTCCGAATACTTTATTTCCCTGAAAGATTCACCTGGAATTGTCGTATTTGAAGTAATACTTTTATCGGGAAAATTAGTCTTTATTAAGAGAACGAGTTCTAAAAAATTATAAGCTAAAATTATGAGGAAAGTGAAATAGAAATGACTGTCCGTAAACTTTGTTTAAAAACCCGCTCAGCCCGTCCGTACATGCATTATTATATGCAGTTTGTTTTATGCTGGGCCTCTATGTATTTGAACTTTGTCATTTGCTGTTCTCATTTGTGACTGCAATTGTGATTGAACATTACACTAAGCATAAGGGCTCAAGCGAGGGGGGCTCTGCTTGGGTATTTTCTTTGACCATAAGCACACTTATAATAGTGGACATCCGGTAAGTTTGGGGGGAAATGAGGTAAGTGTAATGAGTTTTTGCCTTTCGGTGATTTTTAAAAATTATTGCAGGTAAACTTTCTAAATCAATTTTTTTTGATTCTGAAAGACTTGTTTACTGACAGAGTAGAATAATTTTAAGGATCCAAATATGCGAAATAACCAACCATTTCATCAGATTGGTATTTAACTGTATCAGGAGCTAGTTTGGTTATTAATCCTTTAATTTTTTCAGATTCCTGAACACAATTATCTATGTAGATAAAAATCTTTATTATCAGTTGTATTTTTTGAGCGGTTGGAACAATTTGCATAGAGGGAGAAACCCCTAGAACTGTGGGTAGAGAGCTAGGAATGAAATAATTTCCATTGTATTGAATATTGCACTTGGTATATTAGTTTGCATTACACATTCATAGCAGTTGATCCTGGACATTTAGATCTGTTCTGGTTCTTGAATATTTGAAAATATGTTAAATCTAGTTACCTGAAAACCAGGTACAAGAGGTTAACAGCCCGGAAATACAGAGTTGTTAATGCAGCATATCTGCTTGCTGGTTTATAGAGATTTAAAGATTTCAGCACAGGCTCATTCCCATTTTCCTTGTAAAATTTAGAGAGCTTTTTTAGTAGGCCAGGTGGCAACCAAGTTCAGTGCACTTGTTTTTTGTTTGTTTTTAATAAATCAGAAGTAAATGGTGGCAGTCACAGTGGTCACTTAAACATTTTTATGGTTTTTGAAAAGAGATTACGGTATCTCACTGATGGTTAGCCCCACAATCTTGTCATCTACCAGGGTGCCCATAAAAAATCATTAAAACTTTCTAAGGTTTGGATAAGCTTTATTTGATTATAAAACTCAATCAGTCTTGGTCAGAAGCAAACTAAATTTTAAGGAAATTTTATTACATATATTGAGAAACTAAGTTTTTAACCCCAGTCATGAGTTTAGTTGACACGGGTAATGATTCGCCTGGGTTGATTGCTATACAGGAGAATCTCCACCAGAGGGAGCAATGAGAGACCATAAGTCTCACTTTTCATAAACTAAATCCTGAAATGGTATACTGGGGGTTGTAAAACTGGGTTATAAGTAAGGAATGAGCAATTTTTATATTAAAACATTTAAACAATATTTACAAGTTAGCTTATCTGTTCTGGGATATAGGACTGAATGCAAAGTCTGATAAGACTTTAACCCATCAACATCCAGGGAATAGATTTTTGCTGTTTTCTTTTTTAGAAAGCTTTTTAAATTGACACTAAGTTTGTTTTGAATAATGTTGAGTAAATTTAGATCAAGCAATAATGACTTTGAAGCATGTGAAGTTCAGCTGAGGCAAATTTTTGGTGTAGCACATGCAGTTTAACATACGGTTTAAATTTGATGTAAGTTTTTTTTTTCCCTCCAGAAAACTTTAGAAACTGTTCCTTTGGAGAGGAAAAAGGTACTCTGCCAGCAGGTCACCTTATATTTAAGAATTTAATTTCCTGCATATAAAGAGAAAATGTAAATAAAAATTGAAATGGTGTTTTTCTTTGCAGAGAGAAAAGGAACAGTTTCGTAAACTCTTTATTGGTGGCTTGAGCTTTGAAACCACAGAAGAAAGTTTGAGGAACTACTACGAGCAATGGGGGAAACTTACAGATTGTGTGGTATGTTAAATACAAAAGTGTCTACAGATAATTAGTCCTTTAAGAATTAGGCATCTGTGTTTAAAATGTTAAGTGAATCCTGGAGAAAAAAAAACACTTTAAATTCATCATAGCTTAGAACATAGCACTAGTAATTAGATCAAATGCTTAAGTTTCCCTCTTTGGTTTTATAGGTAATGAGAGATCCTGCAAGCAAAAGATCAAGAGGATTTGGTTTTGTAACTTTTTCATCCATGGCTGAGGTTGATGCTGCCATGGCTGCAAGACCACATTCAATTGATGGGAGAGTGGTTGAGCCAAAGCGTGCTGTTGCAAGAGAGGTGAGTACAGTGTAATTTCGTTCGCTAACTGAAAAAATTCTGTCTCCCTGAAAGTTAAGAGTGTAATTTTTAAAAGAATTTAGTTTTGTATCTAGCTCATTCCCCCCCCCCACCCCTTCTTATTAAAGCTATGGTTTGTTTTTGCACTTTGGTTTTCTTAGACTAACTTATTTTTCAAATAGGCTCTTATTTATAAGCTATTACTTTACCTAGTATTTTGTAACATAGCTATTTATAGTACCCAGAGATAGTGTACAAAACTTTTAATCCTGTTTCTGGTTTCTTCTGTCTGAATGACTTGTTTCTCCTATCACAGGAATCTGGAAAGCCAGGGGCTCATGTAACTGTGAAGAAGCTGTTTGTTGGTGGGATTAAAGAAGATACTGAGGAACATCATCTTAGAGATTACTTCGAGGAATATGGGAAAATTGATACCATTGAGATAATTACTGATAGGCAGTCTGGAAAGAAAAGAGGCTTTGGATTTGTTACTTTTGATGACCATGATCCTGTTGATAAGATTGTGTGTAAGTGTCTATAAGCACCTATGTGTGTGGCTCTTTCAGATTAGATTTCTGGATGTAATAACTTTATTCAAAAGTGAACTTTTATTAATTTACAAGTTATGATTTATAGAATGCTAATTTAATGGAGTCTGAACTTTTCATTCTAGTGCAGAAATACCATACCATCAATGGTCATAATGCAGAAGTAAGAAAGGCATTGTCTAGGCAAGAAATGCAGGAAGTTCAAAGTTCTAGAAGTGGAAGAGGAGGTAACTTCACTTTCATTTTTCTTTTTAGCATTTATATGAGTGCTTGTTATTAACTCTAGGGCATTTGTTGTAGGCAACTTTGGTTTTGGAGATTCTCGTGGCGGTGGTGGAAATTTTGGACCAGGACCGGGAAGTAACTTTAGAGGAGGGTCAGGTAAGTTTAAGTTCTAAATGTTAGAAGGGCAGGTGTGCTTGATTAAAAACTGATTCACTTCAAATTAGAATCAGGAACTCTAACCTAGTTTTTAAGAAGTTAATTATTTTTTGTTGTTGTTCCTAACAGATGGCTACGGAAGTGGTCGTGGATTTGGGGATGGCTATAATGGGTATGGAGGAGGACCTGGAGGTCAGTTACTTATACATTTTGGTTTATGTGACTTAAAAGATTTAATTGCACTGTTAGTTAAATGTATGTGAAATTTTCCTAAATGTTTTACATTCTTTATGCAGAGCTTAGGTGGCAGGGGTTCAGTTATTTGGCTTTTATAAATCACATTTTAGCTTTTGTATAGTTTAAGGAAAAGTGTACACTTGTTGGTGATTAGTATAGGTTGCAAAATTTTTGGGTAGACTTCAGTGGTAATGTAAAGATGCCATCATGATATCCCTATTAAGCAAAAAGAAGTGGGTATAGATAACATATCATAAGCCTTTTTTCTATAAAAGTACAGAACACTGAATATGAGAGTAATCAACATCTAAGGGGCGTGAAGTAACAATCATGTTGTTTACCCCTTAACAAGATGAGTCCCATAGGATAGCTTCCCAAAAGTCACCAAAGGGACTTTTTCAAAATATACAAGGATGTTCTTGATTTGCCTAAGATGGTGAGCCACTGTTAAATATCAAGTGATACATTAGATATTTTGTTGGAATACAGAAAACGTTGATAACCTGACAAATGTCCTACTAAAGACATTAAAAACGGCTAGTAATCGACCTGATTTTGTCACTTAGACACAACTAAGCTAGTTCCTACATTACATCTCACTTTGCAACTTTTCTTTGAAATTCAAATATTTTGAGAAACATGAGTTTTCCTATACATGCTGCAGGTAATGTGAAATTAATTATACCAGTTTGTTTTTGAATTGGTAAATTAAACTACTTTTTGGTCTCTTTCTCTCCTATTGCTACTCAGAAGGGCAGTAAGCATATTACTTTAGGAGGGATAATAATTCATAGGGAAACATGACTTGGGAATTTTAATCTTTTGGATCAGTTGGTATGTGGTGGTAATTCTACTTTGTCCCACTGTCCTTCACAACTCAATACAATGTAAACAGTATTTCAAGACATTCAGGAGAGAGGAACCCTTAGTATCGAGTTTTAGGGTAGAGCTATGTATGACATGGGTATTTATGTAAAAGTTTTTATTCATTTGCTTTTGGTTAGGTACCAGGGAGATTGCTCTTCTGCCCTTGAGGCTATTCTAGAAGAGATTTCTTAGAACAAATACTTTATTTGTAAAAATGTGTTTTGAAGAACTGGAAATGGGTATGATAAGATAGTTCAAATGGCATTGGAAATATTAAGTAATTACTTAAAGGCTTATTTTATAATAGGTGGCAATTTTGGAGGTAGCCCTGGTTATGGAGGAGGAAGAGGAGGATATGGTGGTGGAGGACCTGGATATGGCAACCAGGGTGGGGGCTACGGAGGTGGTTATGACAACTATGGAGGAGGTAATAAATTCACCTGCAACCTTTATGTGGGAATTTGGAGTGGAATTAATAATTTTTAACACAAAGATTTTTTTATTTTTTATTTTTTTCATTTTAATGTCAATAGTTGCCTAAATTGTAGAAATTTAGATAGGTGTGTTCTGCATTTATTCTGATGTTTGGTTTTTGTGGGAGATTTGACCTAAGTATTCAACATATACCACTGGTTTAATTTGTCCTACGTATTCAGAATACATCACTGATTTAATTGAATTATTATGCAAAACTTGCATTTCAATTTTTTACAGGAAATTATGGAAGTGGAAATTACAATGATTTTGGAAATTATAATCAGCAACCTTCTAACTATGGTCCAATGAAGAGTGGAAATTTTGGCGGTAGCAGGAACATGGGGGGACCATATGGTGGAGGTAATTTGTTAGATTCTTAAAATTATTTTGTGACAAGGATTAGTCTGGGTTTGAAACAAGAAGATAACATGCTAATTGGTAGTTTATGTTTGTATAACATTTCAATCATGTAGGGTTACTGAAATACTACCAATAATTGTAGCATCTTGAGGGCTTTGATGAATGTGTGGGATGGGGTGTGGGGTGTACAGTGGTGTAAAATAAATGAGATGAGAGAGGGTTAGATGTTTTGTGTGGGAATTCTCCCACCCCACCTTGGCTGATTATTTCTTAACCAAATACAATTGCTCCACACATTGTAGAGTTGTATGAATTAGTATGAGTCATTTCTTTGAAAGTTAATTATCACAAATATTTTCAAAACAATTTTTAAGTTGTTCTTGAGGAAGTTTTTATTAGGACCAAGTAAGTAATGGGTCCTTTCTCATGCCTTTAATCCCTTAACTGATTCCAATGATCATGGTAGATAACCAAAGAGTAGCGTCAGTAAAATGTTTCAAATTTAAAGGGAAAAATTATGAACATGGATAATTTATCTCCAAAGTAATGAGGATAATCAGGAACAATTAGGATCTGCTTGTTTTAAAGAGTATGAATATAAAGTAGACTCATCCATTGTATTGGGTTAATCATGGGAAGGTGAAGTAAAATTTGCTTTCTCTTGTTCCCTCAATTTTAGGAAACTATGGTCCTGGAGGAAGTGGAGGAAGTGGGGGTTATGGAGGGAGAAGCAGATATTGAGCTGCTTCCATTTGCCATGGGTAAGTAGCTTTTGAGTTTACATTATTATCATCTTGGGGAAACTTAGCTGTCAGGAGTAAAAAAGCTTATTAGGGTCATGTTATCTTTCCTTAAGGTCTGGTTAGATGAATAATTTCATAACCTATTTTTTTTTTACTCTTTACTTCTGTTGAAACAGGCTTCACTGTATAAATAGGAGAGGATGAGAGCCCAGAGGTAACAGAACAGCTTCAGGTTATCGAAATAACAATGTTAAGGAAACTCTTATCTCAGTCATGCATAAGTATGCAGTGATATGGCAGAAGACACCAGAGCAGATGCAGAGAGCCATTTTGTGAATGGATTGGATTATTTAATAACATTACCTTACTGTGGA
>PVKE010005230.1:0-60121 GCA_004027555.1 Craseonycteris thonglongyai
ATTGAGTGTGTCCATAATGCTGGTGCCCACTCCCACCTCCCCTCCCTCTCTTCCTCCCCCCTCCTGAAAACCTTAATCTTTAAAGATGTTTGTACCCGCATGTTCATCGCAGCACTGTCCACAGTGGCCAGAACATGGAAACAACCAAGATGCCCTTCGATAGATGACTGGATAAAGAAGATGTGGTACATTTACACAATGGAATTCTACTCAGCGATAAGAAATGATGAAATACAGTCATTTGTGGCAACATGGATGGACCTAGAGACTATCTTATTAAGCGAAATAAGTTAGACTGAAAGAAGCAGGAAACATATGACCTCACTTATAGGTGGAATATAAAACTGAAAGTTACAAAGACACAGAGACCTATGGACACACCCAATAACTTGGTGATTTTTAAACTATGTTATCTACTTCAATATGGAAATACTGTGGGAATGATGTTTAGAAGTCCTCAAGAGGTGACATTGGGGACTATTGTTCTCCCATTTTATCAATGAAAACTTGCCATAAAACTAGATTAACTAGAAAGAGAACAAGGACTTGAAAGCATTTCTTCAGACATTCTTCAGCACACTTAATTGCCTTTCAAATTCTCACTTCATAGCCATTAGCCTAGAAGCAGAATCTCCAGGCTTTCATTTATGTAGATTTCTACTTTCTGTCAGAAAGCAGAGTTGGCTCTGACCCTCTTCCTGATCAGCCTGCAAGGCTGTCTTTCAGTTTAGCCACATAGAAATCATGTGTGTGTCTCCTAAGGCAGAAAGGTGTGTAGTGTGTGGAACAATCTGTACTTTCCTTCAGGATAGTTCCTCGTTCCCCTTGGCATTGACTCTGAAAAAAAGAAAATGTGCATACTTACTGTAATGAAAGGTGTACCTGGTTTTTAAAATGTTATTGCTCACTTCTATTTTTCTGTGCATTTTAAAGCTTGTTTTCCTGTGTATAGATAGTAGTTGTGAAAACTGGAATCCTAATGAATTCTGTTTAGAAAAATAACTGATAAAAAATCAACAAGCCACTTTCCAGCACCATTGTCTGGTAGGCTTTGAGAGTGGGTTTTTTGGGGGGGAGGGGGGCGTTCAGCTTTCTCAGTCTTTTTAATAGTAATCCTAAGAATTTACCTCATGCATTAGAAATAGCATTGATAAAATAATTACCTTTGCCACCTCTCCTGTGTTTGAAGAAGTACAAAAAAAATTCAATGTGGATGAATACAATCCTTGAAAATTTTTAAGGAACAATGTTAATGATGATATATTTGCAAAAACCTCCCCCCAAATGAGCTTTGTTGGAGAATAATATACCTCCTTAATTTATATTTTAAATTACATAAAGCAATGCATAAACTTTTAAAGATTATTTTGAAGGTTTTTCTGGAAAATATGCAAGATAATTGCCTTTCGCCTACATTAGACCAAGCTCACTGCCTTTTTCCTTTTGTAACAGATTGTAAGTAACGGAACAAAACCTTAAATACTGTCAGTGTAGACGAAGAGTGTTGGGAAAAGAACACAGGCTATGGATCAGAATAGTGTTTTTAGTTTCAAAACTATTTACACACAGACATTGTATTAAAGCTTTCCTTTTTTTTTTTTTTCCATGTACAAAATAAAAGTGTGAAAGAGAGAATCTGTCAGACACGTCCTGCTCCTACTTCAGGCATCTGGGAGAAACCGCGTTGTCTTTTGTAACACAATTTCTCTTCAAATTGTACCTGAAAGCAAAGGAGCATGACGCTGTTTATTAGCAACACAAAGAATCCTCAGCTGAAACAGAACTTGCCAGCCCTTGAAGTGCAGCACTTTCTGGAAGGCAGCACTATGAATCTTTAACCATTGGCGGTAAGGAAATGCATGTTAACTGCCATTATCCAGCACACATGCACCACGGATGTGATTATTTTATCAAGGAATCCTGCATCAGGACTCTTCTTATTTTTAAATTAAAATGATGACAGTTAATTTTGAAAAAGACTCGTTTTAGGGAGGCCAAAAGGACAGTTTGCTGTCAGAGCAGTGTGGCGTTTTGTTGTGTTAAAAAGCTGTACTAAATTATCTAAAGCCCCTATTGATTTATGCACATTGGCTTTTCATTGATAGTGTTCTTCCTGGACAAAGGCTTTTTTTTTTAAATTAGTACCCCAAATAAATGAACACAAACAAACAAGCTAGTTATGTGAAGTTAAAACCTGCCCAGTGTTCTTAAAAGCAGAAACAAAATTAATTCACCCTGAGCTGCAGTTTCTCTTTTCTGAAAATCAGTGTCACCAAATATTGTTTCCCTCGGGTTACTTCTGGAAGCGCTTTTCCTCATCCTAAGAGTCTGATGAGCCTCTTTGCCTGGGCACTTCCTCCACGAAGGTACAGGGCCAGCGGAAGCAGAGAGGAAGCCAGCCCAGCCTCTTCATGCCGTGGCACCGTGAGCGCCCAGATCTGAAGGAGACCCTGTCTCCTCAGGGACGCTCTCTTCCACTCATGGCTTTAAATATTTTCTTACAAGTTTTTGTTATGAATCGAATGTGCTGAACAAAGTGAGGCCCTGGTGGGAAGACATTGTACTTTATTGCTTGGAAACAACAGGTCCTTCTCCACTATGACCAAGTGTTATCCTGAAATGATCTTTGTGTTTGTGAAGAGTGGCTTCCTAGAAAATTCGCCTTTCCCTCCAGAATTTCAGCTCTGATCTTGCCATGATCAAGCCAGGATTTAACGTGTAACCACTTTCCACATATACAAGAACAGGAAACATGCTGATGTAAACAGGGAAAGCGCCCTTCACTCCCATGTTGACTTATTTCTGGAGCAGAACCTCTCGTTTCCATCTGTAAGCACGAAGGAGGCCGTGAGTGGAGCCGGGTGGACGTGTGCCTGGGATGAGGTAAGAATATTTGCAGCAGGAGAATGTCAGCTCCCCTCTGGCCAGGCGCTGGGCCTGCCACCCCTGAGCTCTCTCGCTCCTCCCCACATTCTTCTGGTCCGGTTCCCACAGACAGGGAGGGCGCGGAGGTCAGAGTGGAGGAGACAAAGGAGACCCCCTGCAGCTGGGGCCTTGGCTGGGCTGTCAGCACCACTAATTCATGACTTCACCTTTCATCTCACAGATCCATTAGGGGTTAAAAAGAGACCCATTTTACAGCTGACAGGATTGAAGGGGCACAGAGCTGAGGAGGGGGAGGGAGGCGAACCACCCTAAAATTTAGATTATTCAAACCACCTGCTAAAAATAGATCTGCGCAGGTTCTCTTCTCTTCATTGGTTTCATTTCTCCCCACATAATGGGATATGTATTTCAGCCACAGCATAATAAACAGGCAATTCGTGGTCTCGGGGATATTTTCATATTGTGTGGTTGGTCAGAGAGCAGAGGGAGAGCTGGAGGGAACAGAGAAATGAATGCAAAACGCAGCGGCTCCAGCACTTTCTTCAAAAGGATGCAGCGCTTCAAGCAGTGATCTGCAAGCCTTGTCGTGTTTTGTTTCTGCAGCCTTTTACAGTCAAGCAGAAACTAATAACTTTATGACATTCCTAATGTTGAGATAAAGTATGCATTGGTGACATCAGACTAAGTGTATGTGCGCAAGCAATATTGATGGAAGGAAGAATAGCATAATAGGAACGAAGCAGTATACATCCGTCTTTTAAAGAGATTCTATTTGTAATAGGATTTTCCCCAGTGGCACCTAATTTGTCTGCTCTGAAACCAGCAAATGAATTAACTTAACATACATTTTAACGAATGATGGACATTATGTCTCCCCAAAATACTTCACTCTAATTTTCTTTTAATCAATAGGGCCATCACCTTCTGTAAGAAGGATTTTCTGAATATTTTAGGTGGTGTTTTAAAGGATGTTGGAGGTCATCGCTCAATGAAGTGACTTTTTTTTTAAGAAAAAAAGGAGGGGGGTGTAGCCTGTGTGGGCCTGTCAGTGTGCACACCTGTGTCTCCACGTGAGGGTTTTTACTGTTAGTTTAGCCCCAGGCAGTGTGAGGACCTTCGAGGTTTGGGTTGTGGGAAGCATGCTGTGTGTCTGGATCCTGCGTCCTGGGTGGGTGACTTACTGCATCCCACCTGGCAGACCTTGCTCTTACCAGCTCTCTGGACACCTTAAGAGAACACGCTCAGGACCTGACATCTCTATTTCTCATCAAAGGGCATATTGATTATTCACTCAGAATTTGTTGTCTCTCTTTAAATAAAATTTCCAAGAGTACATGGCAGGGCCCAGAACCTGTACTGTGATCATCAAAGTTCCACACCTGAACCCGAAGTCTTCATTTGTGCAAATCTCTTCTTTTCTGCTTGCTCACTCTTTAACTTGTGTCTATCAGTTCTACAAAGGTGAACAATCACGCTTATTTTTTTGTGGCAGAAAGGATGGGATAAGGAAAGCCAGTAAAATCAACCCACTTGTTTTTTTCTGCTGGGCAAGTTTCTCACAAATATAAGCATTCGGTCCTGTCCCCATTTTTCTATCCCAGGGGTCTCTATTGACTGGCTAATGCCATGTAACTTACATATTTTCTGGAAGGCCCACAGCATCAGGAAGCTGAATGACCAGGGGCAGGGGCACTCCCATGGGCATGCACACACAGGTATGTATGTTGGATATTCAGATGGAAGGCGGGTGAAGGAAAAAGAGGGAAAGCAGGGATGTATGGGAAAAGAGCGCTGGCATGAGTCGGCTGTCACACAAGGAGTCTCAGGTCCAGATGGGCAGGATGCTCTCTTACCTTTGTCCCGAAGCAGCCCTGCCCCCACCCCACGGCAGAGGCGAGGACATGCACCTTCCCATGCTGTCTCCACCCCTTTGTATGAGTACAATCCTCACTGGTTGCTTAGAGAAGCATGTTTTTAGGGGTGAGTGGCCAGGGCTCAGATGTGGCAGCGGGGGCAGGAAGATCAAAGAGCTTCCCCTCGGTGGCACTTCCCATGTTGAGTCAGCAGGGCTGGCATTGTGAGAGTGGCCTCCCGCCCCACTCTCCTTGCCCTTCTAAATGCCAAGGACCCTGAGAGGCCCAGCTGACAGTGCAGAGGCCACAGAGGATTTGAGGACAATGTCCCCCAGTCGCTGAAGGGCCCTGAGGTCGAGAGCAGGCTACAGATGGGCAAATGAGCCTAGAACAGCAACTGAGAGTCTGAGTGTCCTTAGGGACAGGGGTCCCCTCAGCACCACTGCTTCAGGCTCACTATCTAGGACCAGCAGCTAAGTGTGGAGATGGCCAGCACATCGGGTGACCAACTTACTGGGAAATGACCTAAAAGGATTTTGTCTATGCGTTACAGTATGGCTTCACCACCCAGAGTCAGCTTTCTTTTGTACAAGTATTGAAGAACTGCATACCATAAATGTGTCCTTACCTTGGCTAAGTGTGCAAACCGGTCCGTTGACATTGGGGAAACGACTCCTTCAAGAGCATGTGGCCTTAGAGTGTGTTGTCTGTTCCCTGATTCAGCCCAACTGGGAAGGGACCGAGCCTCCTTGGTGCTCACCACCCCTTCAAGAAAATTTTTGTTCCCAGAATCACCCTCCCCTCCAACACCATTTTGTTCCTCAGACTTCTTTACAACAGGGTCTGTGACATGTGGGTGGAGTATGTTCCCAGAAAACACACTGATGTGGTGGCCACGGAATGAGAGGAAGGTTGGCCATGGGGAACCCAGGAGGGAAGGGCTCAGGTTCTTGCAGGGGAAGAACTGTGCCCCATGCCCCAGGGCTCTGTGGGGCATGTAGATGAGCATGAATCATTCCAGAAGTTCTTCAGGGAGGAGACCCCTCACGCTCCGTGCCCTGTCTTTGGGCCATCAATCAATCTTCAAACACTCGTGCAGGCTAGCTGGGTGGTCAGCTGCCCGGGGCAGGCTCCCGACTCCCCTCCAGGAAGCTCGGAACGGAAGAGAGGCCCTTCGCTCCATGGTCCAAGCACAGTGTTGGCCTCCAGAGGACTGAATTCCAAGGTCCCTGATGTGTCTTCTTAGCTGTGTGGTCTTGGCCAAGTCCCTCAAATTGGGGGGCTTCCACTCTTTTGTTTGCACAAGGGGAACCCAGCTCCATATGGTGGTTGGGAGTTAAATAGTCAGGACATGGGAAGCCTGGAGCAAAGTGCTTGTTCAGTGGCGTGCAATTTGCTCTCATTTATTTTCCTTCACTGCCTCTGGCAGAGCTGGGACAGGGGCATCAAATTGGCATGCAGAGGACTGACAGATTCAGAGGGAAGATGACAGAAGACACAGCATGAAGGCCTTCAAGTCGGAGATGGATGGGGAGAAAAAATGGAGTGAAATGCTGTTAACTGTCCGAGATACTGAGTAACTCTGCCGAGGACTCCAACACCCACAATAGCACTGCAGCCATGTCACAGAACATTCAGAATATCTCGTATTTGTAAGGGTTCTATGCTTTTATTATCTCACTTTTCATACCCATCAACAATTTTGAGATATAGGCGTGGCAGGCAAGTATCTTTGTCCCCACTTTACAGATAGGCAAATTGAAGCCAAAGGGACCATGACTTAATACTATTAACCACAAAAATAGAACTAGAACCTAGTTTTCCCTTCTTCCTCTGTACCACACTGTCAACTTTAATGCCAGATACTTCCATCAACCATAAGGAAATACGTGTTCCCCCTGGAATGAAAAGTAGAACAATAAGTTTTTATTGCAGTATATTTAAGGTGAAATAAACTTGAAATAACATTGAAGCAAAGTTGAGTATGAATCAATTCTTTTAATTGAAAGGCATTTAACACATATTGGATTTGTACAGTACTTTAAAAAAACACTGTGATAAACCTTTCGTAAAGTGGCAAATCTTTTTGACATGTGAATAGACATACTTAATGTTTTCGCTCTGTAGAGTTTTTCACCCTCTCAAATATCACCTTTTCTTAGGTAACACCTTTGTGAATGGTATGGAAGAGAGAGAATTTAACAGCATGACTGTAATGCATCGATTGGCTTTTGAAACAATTATGAATAAAATAAATCTTTTTTAAAAAGTAAGAAGTCCTATAGGAGTTTATCCAACTTCTCTCCAAGGTCCTTTGTTGGCATTTCAATGTGATTGTGGCTTGGTGCATTTGAGCAGACCCTGCGTGGGCATGGCATGGGGAGGGAGGTCCTATGGGCTGGGACTGCCGAGGGGGAGAGCAGGCTGTGAGATCACAGTGACCTTCGGTGACAGCACTTCAGATTCATCCACTGCTGACCTTGAAATATAGGCCTCCAGCAAGCTGTTGGCACTTACTGAATTAAAAAGAAAAAAGTGTGACACTTACCAGACTACCTTTTAGAATGAGATTTGAGAAAAACAGCAGATTTTACTTGAGAATTTTTTAAAAGATTTATTTTACTGTTTTTGAAAGAGAGAGAGAGAGAGAGAGAGAGAGAAGGGGGAGGACCCAAAGCAGTCTCCATAGTTGTATGTCATCAGTTTTCAACATGATTTTATTCCACACAGGTGGATGGGGGCTTTATAGGGCAGGAACTGGGCTGGGGGCCTCTGCATGGGAGACATGCCCCTCGAGCCAGGGGCTAAACTGGGGGAGAGAACCAAACTGGGGGCCTCCTATATGGGAAGCACACCCTAGTTCAGCATATGAGTCCACACGGACCTGGGCTGGGATTTGATCCTTGGTCTGCAGGGCTGCAAAGTAAGCACTTAACCCACTGAGCTACCCTGGCTTTTCCTATTTGAGAATTTTTAAAACTAACTCAGAAATTAATTGTGGTTTGATGCATCAGTTGGGAATTTTCAGATACCTCAATGTTATAGATTAATCAAAATCTTTTTTTGTAAAGGTTTATGTTATTATTTTTGAGAGAGAGAGAGAGAGAGAGAGAGAGAGAGAGAGAGAGAGAGAGAGAGAGAGAGAGAGAGAAGGGGGAGGGCCCAGAGCAGTCTCCATAGTTGTACATCATCAGTTTTTGACAGTTTCATTCCACACAGATGGGCATGGGGCCAAGCAGGGTGGGAACTGCACCAGAGACCTCCTGCATGAGAAGCTCACCCCTTCAAGCCTGGGGGTCTCCCACATGAAAAGCATGCTCCAGGTAGGAGCTGAACCAGGGGCCTCCTGTGTGGGAAGCACACCCCCAAGAGCTGGGGGCTGAACCGGGGGCCTCCACATGGGAAGCTCGCCCCGGAGAGAAGAAGCCAAGTGGGGGTTTCCCAAATGGGAAACACACCCTAGTTCAGCATATGGGTCTGCACGGGCCAGGGCTGGGACTCAATCCTTGGATCCTGGGTCTGTAAGGTGAGTACTCAACCCACTGAGCCATCCCAGCTTCCCAGATTAGCCAAAATCTTTGTGACAAACTCATTCTATAATAAGGGAAGGGAAGAGAAGGGAAGGGAAGGGAAAGGAACAGAAGGGAAGGGAAGGGAAGGGAAGGGAGAATCATGTGAAAATTTTTCTTCTTCTTTTTAAGTAGTCAAGTAATGTTAAGATCCTGAAGTCTTTCTTGGAGACTTCTAATCTAGCTTCTTCCTTTTAAACAAGATCCAATTGTAGTACTTTATTTTCTACCTTGATTGTATCTGTCTCCTTAACTTGGAAGTGAGATTAACAGAGTCCTAGAATTTTAGAGGTATAAGAAAACTTGATTCAAACACCTCACTTTATAGGTGGAGAAATTGAGGACTAGAGAGATGAATAGCATCAATTTCTTAGCTACTTAATGGCAGGGAGAGGGTCGAACTGGGGTCATCAGACTCTTAGATCCACAATTATGTCTGGCTGCTCTTGGAGAGTTCGTTCTGATGAACATTGTAGCTCAGAGAGGATTTGATAAGAACCAAGCAGTGAGACCAACCACATAATAAACTCCGAAGTAGCCCCAACTACAAACTCAGGAAGGCGTTTTAAACTTTAACCAGTGGTTCTCTGATTTGACATGGGCGCCTGAACTGCAGTATTTATGATATTATTTACTAGTACAATTTCCCATCACAAGTGTTAGATAAGTGAAAGATAGATAGATAGATAGATATAGATAGATGATAGATAGATAGATAGATAGATAGATAGACAGATAGATGATAGATAGAGATATAGATGATAGATATATAAATGATAGAGATATAGATAGGTGATATTGATAGGTGATATAGGTGATAGTAGAGATATAGATGATATAGATACAGATATAGATATAGATAGATGCTAGAGGTAGAGATAGATACAGTCTCCAAGCACAGCTAGCAGGCAGCCTGGTTTGGGTCCTCCTCCCTTTCTTTCTACAGCACGTCCAGGCCCCAGGAGCTGCCCTGTTGGAGGGACATTGGAGCAACCCTGCATCTCGTCCTGTGGGCCGGCTTAGAAGCGGCCTATGTGGGGAGGGGCTCTAGCTGTCTTTGTCTTGCCTTTTGACAACAGTTGGGGTCTCTGGTCAAACTACAGGCTATTTTCTTAGGTTCCCCTGGATCCTGAGAAGCGACCAGTTTCATGTTCTAATCACGTCTGCCTAAGTCCCCCATGACAGTTCTGTCCAGGGACTTCATGGAAAAGGAATAACAATTTACTTTTTAATGGCCATGTATGTTTTTCTGCTGAGACAAGTGTGGTAGGTTTAAACTAGACCCCTTCTTGATACACACAGGTCACTTGCATACTTGGATTTCTTTCTCAGAAAACCCTCAAATGCTCTTTCAGAAAGTTTCTCTCTCCCCCTCTCTCTCCCTCACTCTCTCTCTCTCTCTCTTGCTCTCGCTTTCTCTCTTCACACAGGAGTGTTCAAGACGCTCTGGTGAATGGGAACCATATGCTTAGAGATGTTTGAGATCAAGTGCACGGGGCCTGCATACACTTGTAGAGCAGAGGGCTTGGGGCTGAGACATCAAGAAGGCAATGCTCAGCTGGATGGGGCACTGAGAACACCGAGCTGCTAAGATCTGGGCTCTAGATGGCATTCTGAGCAAAGCAGCATCACTTTTCATCCACTTAAAGGGTTAACGAAATGAAGACTAGTTATTATTGAGCAAGTATAACCTAGAATTTCAAACTGAACGTAATGAAACTCTTCTTGTTAAGGATTTATTTTATTTTACTTTATTGTACTCTAAAATCTCAAGTCAGGCAGTTGCACAGTAAATTGTTCAGTTTATTGACATTTCCTTCATCACCACCTTGACAGGAAAAAGACTACTTGATTCCCATTTGTTTTCCTTGCCAAAATAATAAAGACTGTGATGAATGTTTGTGTTAATACTCACCTACCCACCCCCTCCTTTTGGGGAACAGAACAGCACAGAAAAAAGCAGGGGTGAAAGAAGCAATAATCACCTTCATAGTAAATGGAAAAAAAAGTGTATGAATAATGGATCTAATAATGATATAAACTTAGGGTTCTAGGAAGACAGAGGGGGCAAGGAGGTTGGAGGGGAAAACGTAGAGAAGGATGGGGAGGAAGGGAGGGAGGGAGGGAGGGAGGGAGGAAGGGAGTGGGGGAATTTCTATTACATTCAAGTTGTGTGCCAGGCAATTTACATCTAGTGAGGGGAGAACAGAGACTAAAGGACAAACTGCGGAAAAGTAGAAATGATGGAGAGATGTCACAATTTTGTTCCTGGGTAAGGAAGGCACAGGATGCGGAGAAGAGACAAGATCTGGAATACATGCTGAAAGTATCAGGCAATTAGGATGGAGGAAACATTTCTAAGAACCCTCCTACCACTGCCTCCTCAAATTAAACGAAGAATAGTGGCTAAAAAGAAGATTTATATTTTTACTAACTGATGTTTTTTTCATGTTGAGAGGGAAAATGACAGTCTTTCTGTCTTTTGAATGATCTTTATTTTTAGGGAGGAGAAACACTTTCTTTTGAATCTTCTAGTTCCTTAGGAGCTTTTGCAGAGTTTTAGTTCTTTGTCAAAGATTCTCATTCAGGAGCATCTGCATGAAAATTAGTAGTAGGCTCCCTAATTCTTTCCTCCGAACAGAAAAGCACCACCTACAGCCCTATTACCAGGGACAGAAATGGAAGCAGAAGCCTGCAGCCTCTTCCTGGTGCTAAGAGCGCTGAGAGGGAATCAGCGTCAGCGTCACACACCTCATCACCGGTGCTGTGGGGGGGCCGTCTCGGCAGGGTTTTTAAAAAGCACATAACACACACAGGAACCTGTTCTGATTCTTTCTGATTCCTGTTCAAGTGACATAATATCCACTTAGGAAAAAATCTTGATGGAAAGCCAAGGACCCCCTGCGGGCGGCAAGAAGACAGGACGCTGCTTCAGTGTGTGCTGGGGCCCGAGGCCAGAACCAGAGGGGGCTCCCGCCATCCTCAGCCACTGCCCCCAGGTGACAATGCCACAGTCACAGTGAATCCAGGGAGACAAGCGCCCGGGGCCTGGAGGACGGACACAAACTGAGTTTTCATCTATTTCTGCTAATCACGCTGATGAGGTGTGTCCACTGAGGTGAGAAAACTCACTTGACAGTAATTTAGTAACACCTATGCCAAGGAATGAATGAGGAAAACATTTCCCGCCAATTGTAAAGCACTTCGTTATTCCAGCCAAACAAATTTCCTATTGCAAAAGAAGATTGATCTTCTAGACTATGGCCAGTTGACATTCGAAGGGGAGACCAAAACAAAAAAACCCAGAATTATCTTTCTTTGATGTGAGAGGGATTGTGCACTCAGAATTTGTTCCTCCAGGTCAAATGGTCAACCAAAGTTTTTATCTGGAAGCCTTGAGAAGGTTGCATCATAATTTGCAGAAGAAACGTCACAAGCTGTGGCAAACAACGGGCTCTTCCACTAATGACAACGCACCTGTGCTGAGTGTTCAGGGTTTTTGACCCAGAACAGCATGGCCTCCATGCCCCACCCCCTATTTACCCAATCTCCCCCCAAGTGCCTTTGTTTGTTTGTTCATTTCCCTGGATGAAAAAAGTCCTCAAAGGGAAATGTTTTGCCCATGTGGATGAAACAAAAAAACCTCAGAAGCATAAAAGGCATCCAAATCAACGAGTTCAAAACTGTTTTAAGCAGTGGATATTAACTACTTAGATATACCATTAGCAAATATCTTCTCCCATTCAGTGGGTTTTTTTGTTTGTTTTATTGGTTTCTTTCATTGCACCAAAGCTTTATATTAATTGATAGTCCCATGTGTTTATTTTTGCTTTTGTTATCTTTGCCTGAGGGGACATCGCCCCTCCCCCCTCCCCCCTGCCACCCCCACCCAAATTGCTAAGACCAATGTCAAAGGGTTTACTGCCTCTTTTCTTCTAGGAGTTTTATGGTTTTATGTCTTACATTTAAGTTGTTAATTCATTTTGAGTTTATTTTTGTATATGGTGTAAAAAAGTGGTCCAGTTTTATTTTTTACACATCTCTTTCCAGTTTTCCCAACACCATTTATTGAAGAGACTGTCTTTTCCCCACGTTATATTAGTGCTTTCCGTGTCATAGAGTGATTGACCACGTAAGCATGGGCTTGTGTCTGGACTATCTATTCAGTAAGTGTGCTTTTTTCTTTTTTTCTGTGTCAGTACTGTATTGTTTTGATAAGTATAGCTCCATAGTATAGTTTGAAATTAGGGAGCGTGATACTTCCAACTTTGTTTTACTTAAGCTTGCTTTGGCTATTTGGGGTCTTTTGCGATTCCATACATATTTTAGGATTATTTGTTCTAGTTCTATGATGATAAATGATGAAGACAGAGTTCACGGTGGGATTTGATGTTGCATACCAGGGAAGTAAGGGTTATGCTGAAAATGCAGGAAGTTGGTGATGTTCTCTTTTCATTTGCATGATTTCAGTTTTTCCCAACACAGTGGCAGCTGTGTCTCACATCATTTGCATGTTGGATGGCGTGGGCCTGTGTTTTCATCTCTCTCTTGGTGGCAAATGGCTAGTTGCCTACCTTGTAGCCATTCTCTCCTTTCTTTCTTACTAAGAACACAGATTTTTCTCAGGAGCAGTGATGTTTCCAGTTCCAAATGCTCTGGTGTGCTCTCACTAGAACTTGTTTGCTGAAACAAGAATTCATTTACAGGGCTCCTAAGGCCACACTATGCATTCCATAATTCATTCATTTATCCAACACATATAGCCAAGCACCTCTGTATTATGTCCCTGCCACTGTGCTACGAGAAGGTGAGGTATGCAGTGTTGCACAAAAAGGCACAACCGTGCCCTTGTTGAGCTTACAAAGTGATGATACTGTATCTATGTTATGTAGTACTGTTCACATGTGATTTTAATAAAATTAAATTTTGTTTTAATTCTATGACTTCAAGAAAGGACATTACTTCTGTATTTTCTTAAAAACTGTAACATTTAACCATATATACAAAAATCTTTCAGAGTAATATCATTAAGGTCCCATTATGCTATGCTGGCCTTCCCCCCCACCCCCCATTTGTCTCTATCTCTGCTTATTCTAACCACCATGTGTTCAGCCACCATCACCACCACCACCACCACCACCTACTCCTTTTACAATTGAATCAAGGTTTTCAGGCAGAATTGAAAGATGGCCTCTATTCTAAGATTGATGTTTGGCTTCCTCTGTATGCCAGCTAGAAACATTGTTTTGTATAAACCTAGAAGCATTACAACCTACACATTGGGTTTCCCCATTTCAGCTTGCAATTATTCTGGGTCTCCTGTAAGTATTTAAAGATGGAGGACATGGGGAAGCCGGGATTGCTCAGTGGGTTAGGCGCTCACTTTGCAGCGCCGGGGACCGGGGATCGAATCCTGGCCCCGGCCCGTGCAGAACCATGTGCTGAACTGGGAGCTCCCCTAGTTCAGTTCTCTCTCTGTCTCTCTCTGTCTCTCTCTGTCTCTCTCTGTCTCTCTCTCTCTCTCTCTCTCTCTCTCTCTCCTCTGTCAAAATTTATAAATAAATAAAATACATACCGGTATTAAAGATGGAGGATGCAACCCCAGGGCTTCCACTTTTTGAAGGAATGTAAGACCTGCCCCCTTATAGATCCAGTTAGAGCATCTCTTCAAAGACTGCCCATCAAATTCATAATAAAGTCTAACTCTTGGCAGAGCATAAAAGCCTTTCATGGTCGATACTTCTTTTCCCATGTCTTCTTTCTTATATCCTACACTCCAGCCATGCCGAAATTCCATATGAACTACTAATTCTAATTCCAAGTTCTATAAATACATATAAAACTAAAAAGGCAAGCTAATATTTATTGAATTGAATTTTATTACTATTTATTAAACACTTACTGTGAACTAAGTATTATTCCAGACATCGTGATGTATAAGACAGAAACTATAGGAGGACATTCAATTAACATTGACCAAAGTAATCAAAGAAATTGACAGAGAGGAGGTGACGATAAAAGTAATACATCTGTTCAACATTTCTGAGTACAAAGTATTTTCAAATACACTTTTTTTTGTTTCTTACAGTACCTCACCAGGGATTCACTCAGATACGGACACCATCAGTCTCAAAATCCTTCATTTGACAATATGAAGAACACATGTAGCTAGAGTCCTGTAGCAGTAAGGATTTTCACACTTATGTAAAGACTTTGATTAAATACTGTGTTCTTTGAACTAAAACAGTATGAAATTAGTAATTTCTATTTTTGCTTCCTTTTAAAAGACAATGAAAACTCTCCTAGTATTATTATTAGCTATTAAATAAAAGAGTTCCATTGACTAGTAGTTATAGAAAGCCCTCAAGAAATAAAGTTTGGTGGTTTATATTCAAATGAAATGACACTTAAACCAAGTGTCATGATTTTGAACATAAAATCCATTTCTTTACGGCTTTTATTTCAAGTGGGTGAAATGTGACCAAATGGAGTATTTTATGGGTCCACTTTAATGGCATTAGTAAAGAAATAATATGATTATGAACAAATTTCTGTTTAATTGGCCCGTTGTTATCTTTATGTGAATTTATCCACTGTTGACTAATGGATGGTCATTAAATAGATCTTTAGATTTCCGATCTCTGCCTCAGACTCAGCTGCAAACCAGCTCTACTGTCTTTTAAGCCAGTCAACATGCAACTCAAAAGAAATGTGGATAGAGATCTGAAATATTTCCTCTGAGTTATCCTGATATTTCAAACTTGTATGTAACCGAACTTGTACGATACATTTAATAATTGAGAATAATTCCTTTCAGTCTCTTCAGAAATTTGAGGGAAAGCCGAGATGGCTCAGCGAGTTAAGCGCTCGCTTTGAAGCCCCGAGGACCAAGGATCGAATCCTGGCTCCGGCCCATGCAGACCCACATGCTGAACTGGTGTGTGCTTCCTGAATGCAGTGAGGCCCCCAGTTCAGTTCAAAAATAAAAAAAAAGTTAAAAAAAAAACAACAGAAATTTGAGGGGTGTATCAGTAGGTGTTCAACTACAAATAGCAGAACATCCAACAGTACTAAATGTAGTAAGGATATTCAATTAGTTCACATAAGAAGTATCTGTGGGGGAAGCCAGGATGGCTCAGTGGGTTGAGCGCTCACTTTGCAGCACCGGGAACCTGGGATCAAGTCCCGGCCCCGGCCTGTGCAGAGCCATATGCTGAACTGGGGAGTTACCCCAGTTCAGTTCTCTCTCTGTCTCTGTATCTCTCTTTCTCTCTCTGTCAAAAACAATAAAAATTACAAAAAAAAGAAAAAGAAGTATCTGTAAGTGGGCTGTTTGAGGCACAGTGGCTCAATAATGTTATAAAAAACCCAGGCTTTTCCTTTCTTTCCACTCTTCTATTCTCAGTATGTTGACCTTTCTCATTAAAAAACATGTATTTACAATATTTGGTTCACATGTTATATACATACAAATTCATTGAAGAAAAATTAGAAAAAAAGTTACCCGTTATTCTACCATCTGAAGATTACCAGTGTTAACATATTTGTCTACAATTTTCTAATTATTTTTCATACAAACAGACATACTAATACACTTACAAAAATCATTCTTATAAATTATTTATAACCTGTTTTTGAACCCTGACAAATTATCATAAACATATTTTCTTGCCAATAATTATGTCTATGATGGTATGTCATTGTTTGCATATATTTTCACATTTCTAATTCTTTATTTTTTAATTTTTCCCCTCATTTTTACTCTTATAAATACCATATTTTTTCATGTATAAGATGCCCCCATGTAGGGGATGCCAGGACAGCTCAGCAGTTGAGTTCTTGCCTTCCAATTGCAAGGTCCAGGGTTTGATTCCCAGCCCCGGCCCATGCAAACCCCATATGCTGAACTGTGGTACATCTGGTGACTGCTGGGATGGCTCAGTGATGAAGTTTCTTGCCTCCTATGTGGGAGGTCCCCCATTTAGTTTCTGGACCGCATGCCCCCACATCTACCTGTATGGAATGAAACCATGTCACAACTAATGATGTACAACTATGGAGACTGCTATAGACTCTCTCTCTCTCCTTCTCTCAAACAATAAAAAAAAAACCTTAAAGAAGGGGGTGTATCGAAGAAAAAAGATGCCCCCATGTATAAGATGACACCTACTTCTTAAATCCAACATTAAGAAATCAATACATGGGTTACTCCCATGTATAAAACAACTCCCGATTTTTGGTCTAGCAATTTTAGACAAAGTTTCTTCTTAACCATGAAAAAATACCATAACTGTGAAGAATATTCATGGACATATACTCTTGAGCTTGTCTTTTTATTCTTAACTTTGTTGAAGCTTTTCTTCCAACTTGATTCTGGGCAAGCCTTTGACAATATCTGACTCACTTGGCATCAGAGCTCCATCTTCTCGAATTTGCTCTTTGCCATCCTAAAGTTGATTTTTTTTTTCCAGCTGTATTTCCCTAGACTCAGGCCTCAATGAGCAGTTGCTAAGCCCCCAATTTATGTCTCGTGCATTGACCTGCATAGGTTTGAACTCTCTTCCCACTAAAGTTCTAAACAAAGCCAAAAAACATACATCCCAGTCAGGTAGAAACAGAGTTAAACTATTCCACCTGTTTCCTTGAGGACAGCTGAGGCATAAGCAGGAAAATAACTGAAGCATCATGTCTGTCACATGATGAATGGGTCTGGGATAACATAAAAATAACTGCCAACTGTTTGCTGGCTGGTTAGGGTTTTGTTGTTGTTTTTCTTATTGTTGTTTGTTTGTTTTGTTTTAACATTTTGTTTTATTTTATTGTTTTTGACAGAGACAGAGAGAAGGGGAAGGGCCCAGAGCAGTCTTCATAGTTGTACATCATCAGTTTTCAACATGGCTTCATTCCACACAGGTGGGCGAGGGCCACACAGAGCAGGAACTGGCTGGGAGCCTCCCACATGGGAGGCATGACCCCACAAGCCAGGGTCCTCCCACATGGGAGGCATGCCCCCTCAAGCTGGGGGCTGAGCTGGGGGCTGAACTGGAGGCCTCCCACATGGGAAGCTTG
Organism: Craseonycteris thonglongyai; assembly: GCA_004027555.1. NCBI lineage: Eukaryota > Metazoa > Chordata > Mammalia > Chiroptera > Craseonycteridae > Craseonycteris > Craseonycteris thonglongyai. The sequence continues at coordinate 17,378 of PVKE010005230.1, forward strand.
CTCCAGTGAGAACTGAACTGGGGGCACACAGGCCGGGGCTGGGATTTGATCCTTGGACTCCAGGGCTACAAGACAAGCCTCAACCTGCTGAGCCATCCCGGTATCTTCTATTTCTTTTCTTTTGCTTGGATAAAAGGTGACAAGACAGAGGTATCACAATAACTCTCAGAGATGTTGGGGCAGGGCCCTATGCCTCTCTAAGAATGAAAAAGGAAACATGGCTCATTTCTGCTTGAATCAACGATGTCAACCAAGTTCTTCTTCATTTGTTCTTGACACTCTAGGACATGATGTTGCCCCAGGCAGCATGGCCCAAGGCAACATTCTAGAGCAGGGATCCCCAATCTCTGGTACTGGTTTGTGGTCTTTTAGGAACTGGGCTGTATAGCAGGAGGTGAGCATTGGGAAAGTGAGCAAAGCTTCTTCATCTGTATTTATAGCCGCTCCCCATTGCTTGCATGACCACCTGAGCTCCTCTTCCTGTCAGATCAGCAGTGGCATTAGATTCTCATAGGAGCATGAACCCTATAGTGAGCTGTGCATGTGAAGGATCTAGGATGCACACTGCTTATGAGAATCTAATGCCTGATGATCTGAGGTGGAGCTGCTGCAAATACAGGTTGATATTAGCAAAAAGGTTTGACTGTGTAGAGACCATAATAAATCAATTACTAGCCAACTCATATCAAAAATTCTATAAATGGGGATGCCAGGATAGCTCAGCAGGTTGAGCACTTGCCTTGCAACTGTGAGGTCCATGGATTGAATCCCACCCCTGGCCCATGCAAACCCATATGCTAAACTTCAGTGCAACTGGCAACCATGCGGGAGGCCCCCAGTTCAGTTCCCACCCTGCATGACCCCACTCCCACCTATATGGAATGAAACCATGTCACAACTACTGATGCACAACTATGGAGACTGCTCTGGGCCTTTCCCCCTTCTCTCTCTTTCTCTCTCTCTCATCTTCTTTCAAACAATAAAATAAATCTTAAAAAAAAAACCAAAAACCTGTAAGTAAGTGGGAAGTGAAAATTAAGTTGCATTGGGTGCTCAAATAATCGTGAAACCATCCCTCTCCCTCCTAGTCTGTGGAAAAATTATCTTCTGTGAAACCAATTTCTGGTGCCCGAAAGGTTGGGGACCACTGTTCTAGAGCATTCATTAATCCAAATACATCAGCCTGGGTTACCAATGAAGACAGCATATGTTTTGAGACTGATTCTTTTAAAAATATATCAGTAAGAAAATACCTTTTAAGTCTATCCATTCTAGTTGTTTCTGCACCTGGCATTCCATTCAGCCCAGTGAGGAGCGCAAAAGAAGGCAGGGAGAGGCCACCGGGGAGGGGCCAGGAAGGAAGAGGTCAGGAAGGACCAGGGGACAGAGGTGTCGGGCATCACTCGCCCATCTGCTGTGCTCTTGGTTCCTTTCCTCGCTTCACCGCATCAGCATGCTCTACAGTCCACAAAGCCACCAGGCAGTAGAGGTGGTATAATGACAATTCCTTGTGACCATGTAATAGCTGGCTATTGAGAGGTTACAAAATACACTGGATCTCTAGATGAAGGGTATCAAAAACATACAAAGCCAGGAAAAAATGCATAGTCATGTCACTTAGAAATATGGTGAAAAAAATCTCTAAAAAATTTGAAGTGTCTATTCCATGGGGTGGGATCAGACAGAGGACTGGTGTTTTTCAGGAAAAGCCTTATAAATCCATTACTGTTAAGATTATATTTATTTACAACTTTAACAAAAAAAAAGTTAAATAAACAAATGAGCTCTAGTCAACCTATAAAAAGGCCATACCACTTGCCCAATCTAATGAGTGTTCCTTGTAGCTGCTTTTTCAACAAAGTAGATCAATTTGTACCAAAGATTTATTCACCATATAGTTATTGTGCACCTGCTGTATATTAGGCACTGATTCAGATGAGGTCAAGGGTGTAGTTATGAGCAAAAGTACACATAAAACTTGGCCTTATGATGCTCACAGTCCAGTTAGGGAAACAAACATTAGTCTAATAATGAGACAGATAAATATGCAATTTAAAATGTTTTCAGATTACTGACCAAAAGTCTCAGACTGAGAGATGTCCCTTTTGGCTGTGATTGGGGGAAAGGACAACATCACCTTCCACCTGCAAGTATTACGTACCTGGCCATGGTCAATGCAGGGATGAGAATAAAGTTCTACATAACTTTAAAGATCTAAACCCTTAGCCCACAGCCCCTCCCTAATAGAGGTCTAACAGTACAGCATTAAAATATCAATCAAGAGAATAAAGTACATCAAATATATGGTGATGGGAAGAGAACTGACTCAGGGTGGTGAGCACATATTACAGAACACAGACGAGGTTAATGTAGAATTGTACACCTGGAACCTATGTAATTTTTACCAACCAATGTCACCCCATTAAATTTAACAATTGATAATAAAAAAAAGAGAATAAAGTAGCACTTTCTCTCCAGAGGTAATACAGTGAGTGCTTACACGTGTGGCCTCTGTCACTCCCACTGTGTGACCTTAAGCAAATCTTAGCTTCTGTGTTTTAATTTCTTCATCTATCAAACATATATTTAAAAAATCATATCTTGTAGGATTTTCAAGAGAATTAAAGGAATTCATGTGTGTAAAGTGCTTTGAATAGGGTCTTCCAACAGAGATGAAATATGGCTGTTATGTTTTTCAATGTTAACATATAAATCACTTGAGCCAAAGACATTGACCACATGGAGTTGACCTAATATAAGATGGACAAGAAGCATTAGCAATCGGTTGTGATACTCATATCTAGATAGTTAGTAATCAGATTTTAAAAGAGGTCAGATCGACACTCACAGCCAAGCAACCCTGAGAGTCATTAATACCAGGACAACAAGCACAGCTTCCTATTTCCCACCATGGCCTCTCCCCACCCTCCTGACAGTTCACAAACGATGGGCCTCCAGTGGAGCACCCCTGGGTCATGGAGCAGACACTACAGGTCAGGGCTCACTTTGAGTTGTCCACCATCTCTCTGCAGTCCTGATCTCAACCCCATTTGTCAACAACCCACCGTCAGTTGTCATCATAAGTACTTTTCTCCTTTTCTTTTCCAAACAAAAAGAAAAAAAATCTCTATCCTGTGGTGAAGGAATAAATAGTGTATATTGATCATAGGTAAGGATGTGCAGCAGGGAACGTAAGAATAGCTCTAATACTAATAATATGTAAACAAACATCTTCGCTCATCCCCACCTCCTTTGTCTATTGATCGTCTTCCTAGCTCTGTACGCTTAAGTCTTGTGACTAGGCTCTAATTTACATGCAGAAATGACAATCATCAGTTATAAGGGAGACTGATGTCTGAAAGCTAACGTTGTAGCCAAGGCAAGTTCATTATGTGAATTGTTCAGTTTTCTCTCTCGAAGCAGCTTTCCCTTGGCTGTTGGCCCAGGAAGTTATTTATAATCCAATAAAAATTAAAAGGACTTATGGGAGGGATTTACTTGCAGAGTGAATTGGCTCTGGCATCCAATCCATTGCTAATGTTAATTCCTATTCATTCTAAAAATTCTGAATATAAAGCCTTTCTCTCTACAGAGAATTTAGCTGAGACGGGGACCTTACTTTTTTTATTCAGCACTAGATACTCCAGGTCCGTCACAGTGCCTAGGACATATTAGGTGCCAGCAAACATTTATTTAGTAATAATGACATTAAAAAAAAAAAAAAAGGATGCTCGATAGGTGTGACTATTATGGCCCCAGATAAGGCACAATTGTACTTCCATATCAATAGAATACACTGAACATACAGGCTTCTAATGGAAGGAAAACTCCATAGATTATTAGAATTCCATGAGAAATCCTAATTGTCCTAGATTTGTGAGGACAGTCCTTATGTTAATATTGTATCTTCAGTTTTTTCTTTGGCTTCTATTTATTTTTTCATTTAGGTATCCACTCATCCATCCATCCATTCATTCACACTATACTTTATATTCTAAAGGATTTTGAATGCCCATAAAACATTATAAAATAAGACTAACAAAAAGGTATACTGGGGAAAGTTGGGGTGTACTGCAAATTTAAGCCTCCAAGAAGTCAGTGCCAAGACTGTTCATAAGATAAAAACAGAACAGTTGTTTTAACAGTGTTTCCTGTCATTTTCACACTGAGATACACACACAAAATGTGAATACTTGCATGTACTACACACTGAGGCTTGCAGATGAGGTCGCTCACAGCCATGGGCAGCCCCAGCCCCTTGGAGGTACTGCAGCTGTCACCAGCTCTCCACAGCCCTGGTGATGAGGGGCATCCACAGCTCTGAACACCGGTAACCCATTCCTGGTGGCCTAGAAACCGGGTATGGAAAAGAGCCCTTCTTGAAAGTACCAATATCTATCAAAATCTTGTGGGCACTGAGGGATCTAGGGGATATGTTTTTAACCAAAGCTCTGTAGTAGGTACAAAATGAATTCATTATGACTTCTTCCCCATACTATCCCGCAATGCAAGCATATTAGCATGTATTAGCTTCCTAGGGTTGCTTAACAAGTTACCACAAACTAGGCGGCTTGAAAGCATCGAAATGTGTTCTTTCACAGTTCTGGTGGTCACAAGCTAAAATCAAGGTGTCGGCTGGGCCGTGGTCTCTTCTGAAGGCTCTAGGGGAGGCTCCTGCCTGCCTCTTCCAGTTTCTGGTGACTGGCAAGGTATTCTTTCCTTGGCTTTTCGTCACCTCAATCTTTGCCTTTGTGTTCATGGCCATCCTCCTTCTGGGTCTCTCTCTTCTTAAAGGACACCAGTCATATTGGACTAGGGTCTATCCCAACAGCCTCATCTTAATTTGATTACATTTTAAAGTCACACTCACAGGTACTGAGGGGACACGATTCAACCTATGACATAGACCAATGAGACAGCAAAGGTGAATTGGGAAATCGCTTCTGTAAAGGCTCCAAATCGTGCTATCCAGATCCAGAGGCCTCTGGCATGGCGTCCTTCACGAGTGTTCTCATGCTCTACCAGTGGTTGGTAAGAGTCGACAGATGACAACTTGATGGCATATTCTCTGAGGTGCTGATATTCTTTCTCCATGATTGTGGGAAGGCTGGTCAAGAGAAGACAGGAAGGACATTCTTTTATGGAAATCTAGGCTTGGTCCAAATGTTCTGTTCTGGGTCAGTTCCAGCTTGGTGACAGACACATGAGCTCCACACTTCTATGCCGCAGAGCTTGAACACAAACAAGATCATAGAAATACTCCCGGAATTCCAAGATTTTAGCATGGGAGCCATGTCTCCCAAGTAACATTTGGTTTTAGAAAAGGCAAGAGCAACAAAAGCAACAACAGCAACAAAAACAGCAACACAATTCCTTTGATGGATCACTTGTCTGAAATTTAACAATCAGCTTCTACATGGCTTGGCTAAATTGTCTCACCTCCTTACTTTTATTTCCTCCCACATAAATATGTAGCTCAGTTTATGTGTGACACATGGCACTTGGCTTCATACTGCATTCACTAGTGTAGCTGTCTTGCCTCACATACTCTCTACTTCTTGAAAATTGTTCCTTCTTCGAATCTCAGATGCTTCTCGGTGACCAGTGTCTTGTTCCTAGAGGCACATGAGAGGATTGACTGATGCTGCTGAAAGAAGGTGATTAATAGGAACTCTATGGAATGCTAGATCAGAAAATCCTGGTCCATAAGTGTCAGGAATCAGGCAATGTGACTAACTCAATATATTTAGATGTCCACATTATAAAGATTTTTATGGAAATTTGTGTTTTATTGCTTATGCCTTAGTGATATATTTAATTTTTATTTATTTTTTTTGCCACCCTTTTCACTTTTTCCAAAACACAGATAGGTATTTTAACTCTTGGTGAGTTTGAATCCACTTGGCCTGAATCATTCAGGGTAGCTATGACGGTATTGTGGCAAATAACAGAATAGTATTGGCAACAGTTGAGACTAGTATCTGATGACTATTTTTCCATTTTATTCTCATCATTTTTTCCCCCCATCATTTTCATCTCCAATGTTTTGATTTTCTCCTGTCTTAAGATTTTTTATGTGTTTATTTGGACACATGTTTGCCATTCCTGCTAGTCTGAACATCCCTTGAGTGTAAGACGAGTCACGTATTTGTAGACTCCACATTGCCAAGAGTTCCTGGCTCAAAGACTCAGGGGTTATAGAGCTGCCTGGCTGGAAAATCCTCAAAAGTAAGTCAAAACTGAACAGAAGAAAATGGTTCTTTAGCACATCACATTGCCCTGGCTTTGGCAGCCATATTTGTGAGAACTCCTTTCCTCTAAATCACAAAAGTCATAGAGATAATAGCAATTATATAATAAAAGCTCTCTCCTTGTGTCCCAAATCTGCAGCATGAAGCTTGGTGGGCCTTATCTTCAGTAAGGAAAAATTTAACACTCTTGTAAAATCCCAACAATCTTAGAGGTATCTCTCCCTAAAGCCTGAAATATATTTCCATCTTAAAGAAAATGTATTCCTTGAAACATCCGATTGCAAGGATAGGAGGGTTAAATCCAGCTGTCACCATCCATTCTAAGCCCCTCTTTTCCTTTGAGTTGGTGGATTCATTTTGTGTAATTATCCTGCTTGTTTTTCTGTGTTTTAATGATTTTTCCAGTAGCTCCTTGGATATTTTTTCTTGGTTAATTGCTTGCTTTGCATCTCACTTCACGATGATTTCAGGGAGTGATGTGCTGTAAGCCACCCTTCACTTCAGGTCAGATCCTAATGTGATGAAGATACTGTTCAAGAGAGAACAGGCCTGACCTGGGTGACCAGCGGACCACTGGCTTTGCCTCTTTGAATTCTGAACAGCTGAGTTCTTGGCTGCTTTCTTTTCTGAACAACAACCCCCATGATCAGCCTTGCACTTCTACACAGGACACACTGTTCACCATCATCCACTCAGGCTAAAATATCTTAGCTACCACTGACCTTGAATGAACCCCACGGAGAGGCAACAACAAAAAAGCAAAGCAGGAAAACATTAGGCAGCTTCATGGGTTCTTATGTAACTAAATCAGCTATATCTGGAGCTTTCCATTAATCCAAATTACAGATTTGCAGTGCATTTTTTGGGCTCGGTGCCACCTTCTGCCCCATTCCCATTGCCCTTCAGTTGCATTGCTGGGTGAGTTTCTCTGGCAGTCCAGGGTGAGGAGGCCAAGTGAGGTCTGTCTGTGTGGTCCCCTCATTGTCCATCAGTCCGGGAAGTGATCCAACCTGCAACTTTAACCCCAGACGTCCAGCAAAGTCTAAAACCTTGGCCAATTCAGGTTGGCTTAGGAAATAAACATTTTTCCACAGGGCTGTACAATGAGTCCTCAGAGGAACACTGCAGACTTGATGGCTTTTTTTTTTTTTTCTTGATTGATATTTGGAGCAGGATTTGCAAAATACATCCCCTCTGAGGTCATGGTTGAAGGGGAACTAGAAACTTTGTCCTGCTCTTAAATAATTTAAAATGTTAGACCCTAAAAAGCAGTGTTACGGGAAGAATTGTGTACCCTTGAAAAGATATGTTGAGTTCCTAACCTCTAGAACCTCAGATGTGACCTTCTTTGGAAATGAGGTATTTGCAGGTGTGATTAGTTAAGATGAAGTCAGACTGAATAGGGTGGGTCCCTAATCTGATAAGACTCATGTCCTTATAAAAAGAGGAAATTTGGACACAGTCACACACAGGGACAACGGCACCTAAAGATAAAGTCAGGGATCGGGGTGATACATCTACAAATCATGGAACCATGGATCAACAGCCAACACCAGGAGCTGGGAGGGAGGCCTGGGACAGGTGAACCCGCATGGCCTCTGAAGGAACCCACATGCGGACACTGTAATCTGGGACTTCCAGCCTCCAGACTGCAAGACAATAAGTTTCTATTGTTTAAACTGCCCTGGCTGTGCTGCTTTGTTACGGCAGCCACAGGAAACTAATTCAAACAGTATTGGACTAAGCAAACATAATCAGACAGTAAATGTTTTCATTGCATTTTGGGTAAAAATAGAATAATTATACAAGACTATCCAAAAAGTATCCAGCCATGTACTGTGAAAAATAGAGGCATTTATGGTTGGATTTTTTCTGGACAGCCCTCATACATTCATTTTTCTGTGAAAATACGCTACTTCCATTAACCTGGGATTCTTTCATGAATCCCCTCCCCAGGAACTCAACCAGAGCCTCAGTGTTGCCATGCTCCTGCTTTTTTCTCCTATCCACATAGTACCCCACGAAGGGGAGTTCACTGGTTGCACAGGTTTCTTCCAGGGCCTCCCTGCCTCCCATCTTTCCCCTCTGCAATCTCTGTCATAGTTGCTGCCAGAAGCCCTGGCCTTTCTGTAACATACAGCACCCTCCCCCCATTGCCATTCTGTAGGAGAATCCTTTTCTGCAGCAAAGCTGGAACTCCTTAGGGCCCCAAGGTCACGCTCAGCCAGGGGTCCGGCATGCTTTGCTTCCTGCACCCACTCCCCCTAGCTTCTTTTCACACAGGCCACGCTAAGAGCCTTCACAGGCTCCCGTGTCTTTGCTCACACCGTCCTTCAACCTGGCAGAAATATTGCTCCTGCTTTCTCTGCCTGTTGAATTCCTAGCTCCTTCCAGACTCAGGTCAGATGCTCCTTGTCCAAAAAGATTGACTGGCCCTGCCCTGCCAAAGTCAGACCTGACTGGCCGTGGCCTGCCTCCGGGATCGGAGCTTCCCAGAAAGGAAGCAGCACACCAGCAAATCTCTGCCCACAAGTCAAGAATGATGCGTTCCATACCCAGGGGGCTCTGTATTTGTTCCCCTGGTTGAATGATTATTTATGACACGTGAGTACAAAATTAACTCCAGCTGGTCTGTGATGAGTGGCTCTGAGGGGCAAGGAGCCGCATGTCTCGGTTGTGCCCACACTGAGCACGGATCTCCCGCCCACACTTCCTCCCTTGGCCCCTCTCCTTCCTGACTCATGAACACGTCCTCACTTTTTAGCACTTTTTAACACTTATGAGGCTGACGTGCGATTACACAGACACATGGCCAGAAAGATCCCAATGATTCACCTGCTGAAAAAAAGATGCCTTCTGATTTCTGTTGTCACTGAGTAGTAAGCCAAGTTTCTCAGAATTCTTCTGCTTTTATTCTAAAGGGTCATCTAAATGTCTAGGCTTATACTCAGGCTTTTCCCTTTATTCTTATTTCCCTACAGTAGGAAAGAGAGAAGACATGTGATTAGAGCTACACACAACAGCTGCTCTCTGGCCTCCAAAGGGAGGTTGAACTACTCTTATTTTGGGCAAGAACTATGATAAAGACACAGTAATTAGGGGTTGGCACAGATATCTTGATAAATGGTAAGACAGGTCTCTCATCCATTTCCTCTTTGGGCCCTCTTCCCACATTATCAGGCACAAATTTACCTCCCAGAATGGTAGAAGCAGTTGAAAAGATATAAAAATATGAACAAGAGGATAAAGAAAACTGCTTCCCAAAGTTGGTTAGTGGAATGTCTCAGGGGCACCTCATCTCAGGCGCTCAAGGCTGCGATCAGAGATCTGCCCAAGTGCTTTCCGGTTATGGGGTGGGCGTTGTTGCTGTTGGGCCCAGGGGCCCAGGAGTCCAGGGCTGGCCATGGGACAGAGGCAGAAGAGACCGTGTCAAGCCAGCGTTTCCAGGTTCTTGGAAGCGTTCAGCACAGTACCTGGCCAGACACCACCCACCATGGGGGTGATTCAGTCATTCTCAGTACACTCCAGGGCCTCTCTGCCACCTGCTGCTTTCTTCCACTATGTAACCTCTACTTATCTTCTCCCTCTGCCAGGCTCGGCCTTTCACAGCTAGACTTACGTAGAACCAGTGAAGGCCTCTTCTCATCCTTGTATACTCCCTTCCTTCTTTTTACTGTCCTCATTGTCTGGGAATTTCACAGGGAAAACCCCAAAAGAAGGGATTTGATTATCAAGACTATTTTTCAAGGTATTTCATGGGAAACTGTCTAGTCAATAGCTTGACTGCTCCAGGTTAGATGATATTGATAAGTAAGGATCGCTTAGCAAAGAGCAGGAAATTTCTCCCTGGGCGGGAAATGACCGTGGGACAGGTTTTCTGCGTGTTAGTTGACAAAGCATTATGACTTTAGTAAACCAAATACATTTAAATATAGTCAACTAAATAAATAAATTGGGTAAATACTACCCAAGTTAGCACTCTACTTTTAAATTAATTACTTGTACACTTGGAGTAATAGAATTAAACTTCTCTGCTGGTACAACTTTGCTAGCAATGTGATGAACAGAGAGAGACATATAAACCAAAAGGAAGAAAGACAAAAATAATTTTTACTTGGGTCATTAGTGCTCATGGAGAAATATAGTAACAAGTAATAGAAATGAATCAGACAGGGACTTTGTCTTACTTACTGCTGTACTCCAAGAACCTATCAAAGTCTCTAAAAGCTGTTATATACTCAATAAAGTATTTTTGAGATAATTATTAACATAAATAAATTCATGAGGATGAAATAAGGAATAGTATATATGAACAGATGTACCCCTGACCTTTTGCTATTTACTGACAGAGGTCAAACTCTCTCATGTACAAAAATACTGCACCATTTTCAGATGGATTCTGGTATGGGCATTCTAATATTCCTATTTATATGAGAGAACAGAAAGAAAGAAAATGATATAAATATTGAAAACAGAGAAAACCCTAAGATTTAGAGATATTCAATACATGCTTTTACAGTCAATGGATCTTTGAGGACTAATTTCAAATAATTATATAAACAGTTCCCACTTCACCTGGCAACTAAGAGATTTCTCTTCTTACTCTATGAACTTGAAATGAACTTTGCGTGTATTAATTATAGAGTAGGATGCACTTGAGTGTTTTCTAGATCTATGAAGTTTCAAAGAGGATCCTCATGCTTAGGTGAATTTTTAAACTATCTTATTTAGCATGTGATTCTAATGAATTCAATCACAAATCCAATTGTTGAAGACACAGTTATGCAGATCTGGACACTATAAAGCCAGGACACCAAAGTGGTTGCAAGGAACTATTACATTCAGCAGCTATGGCTCTTCAGTCAGACCTGAGCTCTCCTCCAGAACCTTCATTTACAAGATGGTATAAATCAAGTGACTTAATTCTCCAAGACTCAGGTACCCCATTTATAAAATGGGGATCCTAACATTGGCAGCCTCCTAGGGCTGGTGGGAAGAGAGGGTGAGGTCACACATGTGAAGTCGCAGTAGAGTGCCAGGCACACGCAGACCCTAGATAACGGTTAGCTATTATTATTTATTATCCTCATGGTAGGACTTACCACTGAAGTAGATGCTTTAGAGAAAGAAAATCTATCCCTATGAATAAAAATTAAGTTAGGCCTCAAGCAATAGCCCAACTGTGAGAAACACCAAAAGAAAGAGAAGCAGAGACAGAAGTTTTTTTAGGACATCTCAATTTCTCAGTAACATCTGCACTTCCAACAGATTTTATAGCCCATGTTCATGTCTATACTCATAATCCTTGAAGACCTTTTCCTGCCAAATGAATTGTGACACATGAAATCTAATTAAAGGGCAATTTATATATTGGCAGCTTTTCACATTGTATTTCAACAATAATCAGTCCACAAGCTAAGTTGTTGACTACAGTTTGCACTGAAGTTTCCTCCATTTGCAGGGTATGGGACTAATTATTGTACCATCCTCAATTAATATGTATGCCTAGCAACTATGTTATCAAACTAGCATGAGGAAATATCAGGGAAATCACTGACAGATGAAAGACAAGTAAGTGGTTGTGGATGTGTTTAATTTTGAGAATAAAAGATGCACAACTTTTGATACTATTTTGGGTTTTGGCCCTGAAATCAAGTGTGTTGGTTTTTCCTGAGAAAAGTTTAAGAAAATGGTTATGGGGAAGCTGGTGTGGCTCAGCGGGTTAAGTGCTCTCTTTGCAGCCCCACGAACTAAGGATCGAATCCCGACCCTGGCTGGTGCGGACCCATATGCTGAACTGAGGTGGGCCTCCCATGCAGGAGGCCCCCAGCCCAGTTCCCGCCCTGCGCAGCGCCCTGCCCACCTGTGTGGAACAAAACCATGTCGAAAACTGATGATGTACAACTACGGAGACTGTTCTGAGCCCTTCCCCTTCTTGCTGTCTCTCTCTGTCTCTGTCAAGAACAATAAAATAAATCTTAAAAAAAAGAAAAAGAAGAAAATGGTTGTACCTGAACATGTTCTATAAATCAGTGCTTTGGCTGATGGAGGATGCTGCCAATGGTGGGCAGTTTTCCTTCTTCTCAACAGGCATCCACTGTAAAAATATGTGTTTGTCTTCATTTTCTTCATAAGATTTTTTCTTGGCTTAAGGAGGTATTTATTTTATTTTTTTCTTGTGTGGACATTTTCATAATAAAAACGATTACTCGTTATACTGTGTTAAATGCTACTTGGGCATTATTTGAAATAGTCCCTATCTGGAATGAAAACACCATTGGGCCCATTTTACAGATACTAAAACTGGGAATTAGTAAACACATACAGAGCATAGGGAAAAAGTCAGGATTTTAATGCAATCTGCACCTCCAGTGTTTGTTATTTCTACTCTCCCCTCACCTACCCCACATCTCTCCTCATAACTCTTCCTAAAATCTGAAGATTTTTTCCCAGGAATGGGTTTAATTGTCTAATGTTTTGATGTTGGAACCCCTGGCTTATGTTTAGAAATCGTAACGTATAGGCGGTACCCCCCCCCCCCCCCCAGACACACACAGTGACAGGAATGCTCTGGGGCCACCACAGATGAGTCAGTTAGGGGATATGCTTTTGCTCTCATGTCTTCTGCCCTGCTTTTTAAAGACACCTTTCCACAGTTTGAAAATGGGGACTCTTGTTTTGTTTCAGTTAAAAATGATGCCCAAGCAGACACTGGCCAGTTAGTTCTACACTTACCAATAGGCTCTGAAAAGCTGACCTAGAGTGAATTTAGAAAGGCAAGAATTTAGCTAAATGACACTTGCTTTAAAAGATAAATGCATCATCCCAAGACCGAACTTACTTTTGCCACTATATGCTCACAATTGTTCCTTGGTCAGTGATAATTTTTGAACTCATTCCTTAATAAAGTATTTAACATCTTGTCTTCTTCAGTAAGTCTAAATCACACACTTTTAGTCTATTCTTAAATGGCAAGCTACCTCCTTGCTGGTATGATGTAAGTTTAATTGCGCTAGCATCATCCTGCGTAGGCATAAAGGCTTTCTCTCCTTGAGAACTTCTATATGGAATCTTGAAGACCCTTAAGAGTTCATCAGCTAAAAGATCTTTTCCCTGCCAGTGTGCAGAGAAACAGTCCCCTGTAGCATTCTAATTGTGAAGGGTTTGTTTGTATCCTTGTTTGGTTTGAAATGTCATCCTGCCTTCACTGTGTGTATTTCATCAGCTTGGTTCTGTCCTTCCTTGTTGGATTGGCCAGAACTTATGGCTGCTCTCTGTCATCTGCCATGAATGTGAGGGTAAGGTCAGACCCTCAGCAGCCCATACTGCGGAAGCCCAACCCCATCCAGGCAGGTGACCCTGTTTATCAAGTTTGGTGTAGCCAAGAGTCCACATGATGGAAATACTTAATGGGCTAATCTATCATAATCATTTAGGTCCTCTTTCATTCTTGTATTAACAGGAGAGACTGCAATTCAAGAAATCCTAAGTAAGTTTCAAATTTGTCTTAATAATGTGACAATCAGAAGCAGTGAGAGTAGAATTTATAGGCGTGGGCTCCTAAAATGTAGCTGTTTGGTAATTTCTATAACGGCAATCCAAGTTGTGCTGCTACAGCTAGTCTTTAAAAAGCTGGGCTGTGACGGTGCCCTCAGAAACCTTCACTGCAAACTTTGCAGCCTCCCTCTGCTCTGCCTTTCAGCAAGATCTTCTCTAACAGGTGTTATTCTGCTGATGTGCTCTTGGAAGGAAAGATGTATGCCAGAAGATGCTGCCTAGACAAATGAGGTGAAGATAGCAAGGGCTCACACAGTGCATGTAAACAAAGAACCACTGGTCCAGCTCAGCCTTAAATCAGCAGCTGTGATTTAAGTTTTAGCAAAGTAATAATGAGGGGGAAGGTGGGAAGGAGGAAGAAAAGGAGGAAGCAGAACTCCCAGCATGGGTTAGGGAAAAGGATGCAAAAGATGTGCTTCTAATTCTACTTCTGCTCCTGTCTTCATGACCTTGGGTTAAGTCACTTAACCTCTCTGAGCCTTAGTTTCTTTACCTATGAAAGATGGAGAGTTTGGACTTTTGGACTAGGTGAACTTAGTATTTCTAACTCAAATTTCATGATTTGAACTTCTAAATAGTAACATTGGTTTAAGAAAATTTCAGTGTATTTCTGAAGTGGTTTCCCTATATGTCATAAAAAGATTTTTCTCATATATGCTATAAAATCTTTTATAAACCCATATTGCCCCAGCTCTACTAATTTTTTTTTTTTTTTTTTTTTTTTTTTTTTTTTTTTTTTTTTTTTTTTTTTTTTTTTTTTACTTGACTGAGTTTTAGCTGACAAATGGTTTGGGTGTTACTGACACAATATAAATTTTCTGAATTAAATCACATTCTACTTATCTGCAAGATTTTAATAACTTTGTAATTTAAAGAAAGCAATTCTGTCAAAAGTTCCTGGTAGAAATCAAATTAGCAATTCATAGTGACTCACTAGTTAGCCAGGCATCAATTGTCTGATGGCATAATGATTGTTATTGCCTCCATTTTCAAGAAGTAGAGACTAAACAATTAAGTAATCATCCCAAAGCAGGAAGTAGACTAAGAAACAAAATTCAAACTGAGTGTCAGGTTCCTAGAGCCTCATCTTTGTTCAGAACCTGGGTCCCTGCTTCCTGGAGCTGATGACCGTTTTGATGTATCAGCATCAGAACAGCCAAGGAGGGGACATAGCACTTATTTTCAAACACTGTAGAAAAGATAAACTCCCATCCACCCCTGAAAATCATCCACTTTTGAAAAATAAAAGCTCAAGTTGTCTGCCGCTAACCTGAAAGACAAATTGAGGAAGATAACCTGACTCAGCTCATGGTCAATGGATCCTCTACTTGGTCACTCTGAAGTCTGGTCTGAGATTTGAAAGTAATGCAATCTTTTAACTGTCCTTCCTTCCTCCCTCCCTCCCTTCCTCTCTCCCTTCCTTTTTTCCTTCCTTCTTTCTTTTTCTTTTCTTTTTTTAGGCTTTATTATTGTTTGAGAGAAGGAGAAAACACAAAGCAGTCTCCACAGTTGTACATCATTCATAGTGATAGGGTTTCATTCCACACAGGTGGATGTGGGGCCACAGGGGTGGGGGTGGGGGACCAAACCGGGGAGGCCTGACATCCTTCACTGCTGAGCCATCCCAGCAGTTACCAGTTGCTCCGCAGTTCAGCATATGGGGTTTGCACAGGCTGGGTGGAGAATCAAACCCCAGAACTTGCAATTGTAAGGCAAGCGCTTAACCGCTGAGCTATCCCAGCATCCTCTATTTTCTTATCCATCATCTGTTCACCAATCTTTTGCTGCAAATAATTCAACATCTCATTTGCTCTAATTTTCTTTCTTTATATCTTTGTACCTAAAATCTACCTCTCCACCCACTTCATGTTCCTCACTAATTAGGTCTTTCAAAGAAAGTTTCTTGGGCATTTGGTCTCAGTTATTTTGTTTTCCTTTTTATATTTTTAATGGAGAAGTTTTAGATTCAAGTAAGAGTTAAACTTTTCTCAAAACAAACAAACTCCTAAGTATATTGACATACAAAACTGAACTTTTTAAAATAATATTTTTGTTATGCAAATAAGGGTTTCCTGAACAAATAACATGACTATTAGTATTAAGTGGAAACACCTTACAGTATAAATGCAAAGCTCTTCCAAATCCTTTTGGGGGGGAAAAAAAAAATCGAGTTTTAAATTAGCAAATGAAAACAATGCATTTAGTGATATTGTTTCCTAAATATGCCTGAAATCTGTCATAATCTTTTTTCCTGGAACAATAAAAAATGGTTCCAAGCCCCATACCACTATCATTTTCCAGACAAAGGTTATCTGTGCATTATATTCAATATAGAATTTTCAAATTTTGAAACATTTTATTATTACAGTAATGGCTATTGCCGTTTCTAACAGACACCCTGTCAGAAGGTTTAAAAAATGTATGCCTCAGTTCATGTAAAAAAACACAAAGGTCAAAACTTTTAAAATGTCACTTCTTCTACAGTTTTGCATAGAAAATACATTGGATCAGTGGGAGGGCTCCTTGCCCATAGAAACAGGCTGGAAGGGAAGAATGTAACCCTGCTGCTGAATTTCCACTTTCGCTGCAGCTGCGGGCTGAGCAGAAAGGCACTGTGGGAGCCTATTGTTACCCCAGCTGGGTAATAGTTTTCTTATTTTACAGTCAGCAACCAAGGGGGGTTGGGGTGTCTCCGTAAAGTGCCTGAAAAAAAATATATAACTCCTGCAAATAGATCACTTTCTCCCTCCTTGGTGAGAAACAAGAATCTACAAATTGTGTTCTTCATTTGGCCTTGCAGGGTAATTAAATAGTACAAACAAAAGTAACGCCCAAAGGATGGGACTTCAGATTCAACATACTTCCCTAACAAACCAGGGCTTTAGAAAACAGCGATAGTTTCCTCCATCTACCATCAGCCAATTATTTTTTCCTTTTTACTTTATTTGAAAGTCACCTGCCATATAGTGGAAGGAACAAGGCCTGAAACTAAAATTTTAGTTTCAAGTGTTTTCACCAAGGCAGAATTGCACTTGTCCAGGTTCTATTGAGCTTCCAAATTCTGTTGTTGTTTACTACACAGATTGCTAACTTTGTGTACTTAGTGGTTTGGTTGTGGAGTAAAATTTTCTGGCCAGAGTTTGAGCAGTGGCTGGACTTCAGACTTGTTTTTTTTTTTTTAAACTGCAAATTGTCCGTCGTGGTTTTGTTACCATGGAAACTCGTTTTTGAAAGGTGAAAAGTCACTAACCTCCTACCATTTCTGTTGCAAGAATTAATATTCTAGTAACTTGGCAAGAAGGAGCACCATGCATATAGGTGAGGCAGTTTCTAGGGAAGGCTCCGCAGTGAACTATGGAGTTTCTAGCCTTGCAGTCACAAGGGGACTACACATCCACATCTCCTAAAGCAAAATGACCTTCAAATTGGTTGTTTCAAAAATAAACTGTTCTGTGCAGAGACTATGATGGGTAAAAACTACTTTGATATTTCCAAGCAACCCAAAGTGTCGCTTTCTCAATTCTAGGAAGTTGCCATTACTGAGTTTCGAAAGGTTATTTTGATTACCTGGATCTCTGAAAATCCAAGAAATAAATTTTTAAAAATAGAAACGTACAGTGAACAATCCTAGAGTGTGCCAGCAAATTATAACCAGCTTTGTGGCTGGCTGGAAATTCAGAAAGCTGAGGAGAAACTCGATGGATTTTTCTTTTAAACATAGTAACTAAATGTGATCTGGTCTTTGTTCTTTTCACTGGTCTGAGGAAAATTTAAATTTCAGTCACTTTTCGTGGAAAGGAAGAGAAAGACTCCTTTTCATGTCACTGGGTATAGAAACAGCTCAGAGCACACAGAGAGGAGGGTACAGTAGGTGTTCAATAAACACTTTTCAAATGGTGTTCTACTGGTTGATTCAGAAAGTTTTAGTACTGTTTTCATTTTGGCAAGACTGGCCAATGAATCAACAAATACAGGTATATTGGGATACATTTGTTTTTTATTTTTAAGGGTTGTGATGGTCTCAATCTAAAAAATGGATTCTGAACATGTGAATCTTTGAATATAAGCAAACAACAGTAGCGAACGCCAAAGATAAGAGCAGATAAGATTTTTGTGTTTGGACTTCTTACTGTGTGTAAGAACAAAATGCCAGGGATCTCAAGGTGGGCTACAGGTGACAAAAGGAATGGGGTGTGTCAGGTCCTGTTCGCAGAAGCGCCTCCATGGTGAGCAGCTTTTGCCAGAGACTGAGATGCAAGGACGCAGAAGTGTATGAACAGCAGAGGGCCTGCACGTCTCCTCACCATCCCGGCGTGACAGTGTAAACTAAGACTCACATGCTTGTCATCCATTAATCTCTGACCTAAATTTGCATACTCTGTTCAAGAACCTTCCTTTCAGGATGGTGTGCAAAGCAAGCTCAGACAAAGAAAGCGAAGCAGCCTGCTGCGAGCTGGGCTCCAAAGCCAGGCAAGTGGGCTGAGTTCCGGCCTCAGCCCCCTAACACTGCCCCCAGGGGCAAGGGGCCTGTCTTCCAGCTGGGAGAGCGGAGAGGAGGGGAGGCCGCCTGGGGGGCCACGTCCGCAATACGGGGCGCGTCCTGCATTGTTCTGTGATTTTTCCGTTTCCTTGTCCGTCTTTCCTCTCAGGCTGTGAGCTTCCCCATGGCACGGATGGGCTCATGCACTGATAAATTCCTACTCCAAGACCAGTTCAGAAGTGGTTATGGAATAAATGGATGAATTAATGAATCAACGGATGAATGAAACCACAGCACATTGCCTCATTCTGGGGACAAATGAAAGGCAGAGGGAAAGGAACCCCAAGGGACCTCGTCACCCTCTTCTCCCCACACCCCCATCTCACCCTCCTGCACCTGACCTGTCCACTGCTCAGCAGTTACCAGTGCAAAGCACGAAACCCAGATAAACCAAGTCTCCATTCTGAGGAGAAAGTAAAAACGTGTGATGCAAGGAGATAAATGATTTTGAAGCTCACTGATGTCCTATCTATTTTGTCTCCTTTATGTAAGTTTCAATAAAATGAGGATTTATATTTCAGTTATGCTATTGGGATAATGGCCTCTTTTCACTTAAAATGTTATTTTTTTAAGATTTATTTTTATTGTTTTTGAATGAGAGAAACAGAGACAGAGAGAAACAGAGAGAAGAGGGAGGGTCCAGAGCAGTCTCCAAAGTTGTCTGTCATTAGTTTTCAAAATAGTTTCACTCCACAGGTGGGTTTGGGGTTGCGCAGGGCAGGAACCTGGCTGTGGGCCTTGTGCATAGGAGGCATGCCCCTGTGAGCTGGGGGCCTCCTATGTGGGAAGCGCACCTGGGTGGGAGCTGAACCGGGGGCCTTCTACATGGTAAGCTTGCCCCAGGGAGAACCAAACAGGGGCCACACTCTAGTTCAGAATATGGGTCCACACAGGCTGGGGCCAGGATATGATCCTGGGACCCCAGGCTGCAAGATGAACACTCAACCCTCTGAGCAATCCTGCTTCCCCCACATAAAGTGTTTTTGTTGAGATCCTGGCATTTATGCCTTAATATATATTAATACCTTCAGAGACTGCTTTTGGCATCTTAGCAAAACAAAGCATTTGGGGAGTGGGGTGGGGCAAATGGCATGAAGGTGATTGTGCTTCAGTTTTCTCACGGGTAAAATGGGGATAATAATATCTACTGTCCCTAATCCAGTGAGTCATGAGCATGACACATGGATGATGCTAATGAGTGCTTTGGAAACATTCAAGTGAAAAGCAGAGTGGATTTTCAAAACAAACGTTGAATGTCAACCTTCCACCTGTAAGTCATAGAAGAAATACTGGGTAGCAACAAATTTTGCAGCCTTTATAGTTAATTCCAAATTAATAGTAACAAAGATCTAATAAAGTGTGGATTATGGTGTTTTAAGAGAGAAAAGGCACGCTTTGGGAGAATACCTAATAATATTCTTGTACTAAATGCTAAACCATTTTAGCAAAAATGAGGAGTTACAAGGAGTAGGCAGAGAAGATTACAACTGTTTTCTCCTAATTGCTTCATGTGAAGAGAAGAGTAAGGGATAAGAGTACTTTGATTTCTGGTTTTCATCTAACATTTGAAAAATGTGTAGAAATTGTAAGAGTGAGAAATGGTGGATAATCACTAGCTAAATGGAAAGTATGGAACTGCCAAATTAATAGGAGAAAAAATGGAAATGAATGTCAACTAAAAATGAAAAGACAGAAAAAAAAGGAAAAAGAAGACAAAGTACAATAGGTATGATCATGAAGTAAGATAGAGGAATAAAATAAGTATATTCATTATTACACTAAATGTAAATAAAATAAATTGCTCTATTAAAATCATAGGCTGCAAACTGTTTTAAGGAAAAAATCAGCTACATGTTGTTTCAAAAACAATTGTAACAAAATAATAAGGAAGAGTTGAAAATAAAAGAACAAGCAAACAGATATTAGTACATGCAAACAGAAAGAAAGAAGTGACAATATTAATATCAGAAAATGAAGAATTTAGGACTACTGGCTCTAAACCAGACAAAAGCAGAAATTATACTTGTATAATAATGAAAGTCACAATTTATTAAGATGAGCCATTAACTTAAAGGTGCTAAACATTTGGGGATGCCAGAATAATGCTCAGCAGATTGAGCACTTGCTTTTCAACCGTGAGGTCTGGGGATTGAATCCTGGTCCCACCCCGTGGTCCCACATCCACCTGTGTGGAATGAAACCATGTCTCAAGTAATGATGTACAACTATGCAGACTGCTCTGAGCCCTCCTCCCTTCTCTCTCGCTCTCTTCTCTCAAACAATACAACAAATTTTTTAAAGTTTGCTAAACAATGTAGTAACTAAATATAGAAAACAACAACAAAAAAATAAAATAATAAAGTAACATAACAATTTCTACTATAAAGGAACTAAAACATTCCAAAACAAACAAACATTGACCTATATAATTTGTAAATGTTGACAGCTTTCATATACATTCAATGGTCAATAAGTAATTAAAATTTTATAAAATGCAAATCCTGGGGAAGCCAGGATGGCTCACCCAGTTAAGCACTCGCTTTGCAGTCCCAGGGATCGAGGATCAAATACCGGCCCTGGCCCATGTGGACCCACATGCTGAACTGAGGTGTGCTTCCCATGTGGGAGGCCCCCAGCCCAGTTCCCAACCTGTGCAGCCCCTGCCCACCAGTGTGGAATGAAACCATGTTGAAAACTGATGACATACAACTATGAAGACTGCTCTGGGCCCTCCCCCTTCTCTCTCTCTCTCTCTCTCTCTCTCTCTCTCTCTCTCTGTCTCTGTTTGTCTCTCTCTGTCTCTGTCAAAAACAATAAAATAAATATTTAAAATGCAAATCCCACATGCTTTCCTAATTTAGACCATAATTGTTAATACAAGAATCAAACTCAAGAACTATCTTGGGCTTCTCAGTTACCTCAGAAAGTCCCTAATATAAGTGTCCAAAACAATTAGGCAACTCATTCTGTAAGTGCTGACTTAACCTTGGTCAAGGTTAAGGACTTGTGTGGTGATATGTTGAAGCCCTCTAACCTCATTCTTCAAGGGTACCTAAATCTTACGGAATGATTTTGCTTTCACTGGAGAACAAGGATCATCGCTAACCATATTCTTAAATAAGTACAATTTTTCCTTACTAGACATTACCTTGCTTCTTGCATAGACATATTTGCAAGAAGTTTTATGTAAATCAAATGCCATTTTCCAGTTGACTAACCTACCATTTCAAATTTGTTTTATTTCTTTCTTGATTGATTCTCAATGGATAGTGGCACTTACATTTTAGCTTTTAGTGTTTCTTCCCAGAGCCTTTCTACTGAAGCATTAATGATCACTAAACAAGTGATTAACTGCATTTGGAGACAACTGCTTAAAGGAAACCTTCGGTGAATTCTTCTGTAATGTATCTTTTTGTTAAGTGAATGCTCCTCTGTCATGTTAAAGTAACCCTATAATGTATCTGTTTGGAAAGTATAGTGGATATCTCTTTGTTGTGCACATCTATAGCCCTGTTCTGGTGTACCTTTGGTAGTGAATGCTCTGCCAAATCACCCATTCTCAGTCTATATGGTCCCAGCACAGGATCTCATTCCCAACTCTAAGGATGGGAAATACAGCGCAGGCCCAACCAGTGACAGCAAGGCATTCACCACCTTCAATGACTCATTTCATGATTGGAACTTTGCTCAACCACAGCCAAAGAGATGCAATCAGATATCTGACTATGACTTCTGGAGGAGAGAAACTTGTTAGCATATGTTAGCATATGAAGACTAAGAATGAAGCCAATTTAGCAGAAGTCAGAACAAAAATAATCCAACTTTTGATGATATTGTTTGACTCCTGAAGTACTCATGCCTGAAGCCAATCCTACTCCTGAAATTTTCAGTTCTGGTGAGCCAATTAATTTTTTATTTTTAAATTAGAAAGGCTCAGGCTGGATTGTCTCTCTTTTGCAATCTCTAGCATGTTTTCAGACACTGAGAGTTTGAGTTTTTGTGGACTGAATTTTCTTATAAAAAGTAATTGCTGACATTTCTTTAATCAAAATAGTTCTAATATTTGTGCACAGAATAGCAGCTCCTAGGAACAAGGTTTTAGAACTCTTTTCAGTCTTTCCCAGAACCCACTGATACCCAGATTTGCAAGCCTGTATATGAGTATTTTCTCTGCCAAAAGAAGTTTTTTCCAATGGCACAGTTGAGGTTCCTAAAAAGTCAGCTCAGAGCTTTCATAAGTATAAAATTATGTATTCAGTGGGTTGACAACATTTGAAAAAACCCAAATCTGCATGAAAACTTCAAAGTGAGGGATTCTGTGAATGTCTGGATACCGAGATCCCTCATTTAGAGTGGAGACACCTCCGCCAACTGCTTCGTTTTATTTTCCGTGATAGTAACAGCCACTGTTCTCAAGCCATGATATGTAGAAACTGATTGGGGCTATAGCCCAGAATCAAAGAAGGTTATTGACAGTGTCTCTCAAGGATTCAGTCTTTTTAAGATTTCTGATTCTCAAAATGATAGCACTTTTGCATTCTATTGGATAAAACATGGCATAAGACCAAAAATGAAAACATTTAAGGTGTTGAATTTTGTTCCGTTTCAAGCAACTGAAACTGAATTTATCATTGGAGCATTCTCACTTACCCATTTCTCAATGAGAAATAAAGATGTAGATCCTACAGGAGGTCCCAAATGTATGACAGTGACACTTAAAAAAAAAATTATTATTATAATATCAGGTGTAGAAAACAACATAATGATTATACATTTACAAACCTCACAAAGTAATAACCCCCCAAAAGCTATTACCTATCTGATACTACATAGCTATTAAAATACTATTGATGGGAAGCCGGGATGGCTCAGTGGGTTAAGCGCTCACTTTGCAGCCCCGGGACAGAGGATCGAATCCAGGTCCCAGCCTGAGTGGACCTATATGCTGAACTGGGGAGTGCCCCCAGTTCAGTTCTCACCGGGGTGAAGACCCCGGCCCAGTTCCTGCCCTGTGCAGCCCCACTCCCACCTGTGGAATGAAACTATGTGAAAAAACGAATGATGTGCAACTATGGAGACTGTCTGGGCCCTCCCCCTTCTCTCTGTCTCTGTCTCTGTATCTCTCTCTCTGTCAAAAACAATTAAAATAAATCTTTAAAAAATAAATAAATAAAATACTATTGACTATATTCCCTATGCTGTACTTTACATCCTGTGAATACACACACACACACACACACACACACACACACGGGGTCTGGAAGGAGAGAGAGAGAGAGAGAGAGAGAGAGATGGAGAGACAGAGAGAAATAGAAAAAAAAAAGAGCGAGAGACAAAACAAACAAGCAAATGAAATAAACTTTAGTCTCTATGTTGTTTATTTTTGCTTTGGTCTTTATTATTTTCTTTCCTGTACTAACTTTGGGTTTTGTTTTTTGCTCTTTTTCCAGCTTATTTAGGTGTAAAGTTAGACTGTTTGGAATTTTTCTTGTTTCTTCAGGTAGGTTTGCATTGCTATGAATTTCCCTCTTAGGATTGCTTTCATTATGTCCCATAGATTTGGGATAATTGTGTTTTCATTTTTGTTTGTCTGAAGGTATCTTTTGATTTCTTCCTTGATCTCATTATTGGCCCATTTTTTAATTTAGTATCATTTTATTTAGCCTCTATGTGTTTATGTGTTTTTCAGGGGGTATTTGTTTTTTTGTTTGTTTGTGTTTTGGTAACTGATTTCTAATTTCATATCATTGTGGTCAAAGAAAACACCTGATATGGTTTCAAGCTTCTTAAACTTATTGAGACTTTTACTGTGGCCTAACATGAGGTGCATCTTGGAAAGTGTTCTATGTGCTCTTGAAAAGAATGCATATTCTACTGCTTTGGGGTAAAATACTCTAAAAATATTAATTAAATCCATTTGATCTAGTGGTTCACTTAAAGGCTGTGCTGTTTCTGTGTTGGTTTTCTGTGTGGAAGACCTGGCCATTGGTATCAGTAGGGCATTAAAGTTCTCTACTATGATCATGTTACTGTTGATCTCTGCCTGTATATCAGTCAATATTTGCTTTATGTATTTACCGGTAAGTGCTATGATATTGGTGCATAAATGTTTACTAGGGTGATGTCTTCTTGTTGAATTGATCTCTTTACTATTATTTAATGTCCTTCTTTGTCTCTTATTATAATCTTCATTTTAAAGTCTATTTAGTCTTTAAACAAAATATTGCAACCCCAGCTTTTTACTTATTTTCATTTGTGTAAAATATCTTTATACATCTCTTTACTTTCAGTCTATATGTATCTTTTGATCTGAGGTGGGTCTCTTATAGACAGCATACTCTTCAGTCTTGTTTTCTTATCCATTCAGATACCCTATGTATTTTGCTTGGAGCATTTAATCCATTTACATTTAAAGTGATTATTGATGGGTACATAGTTATTGCCATTTTATTATTCATATTTTTGACCTTTGTTTGTTTGTTTTCTCCTTTCTTCTGCTTAAAGAAGTCCTTTTAACATTTCTTGTAATACTGTGTTGATGGTAATTAATTCCTTTAGCTGTTTCTTGGCTGGGAAACTCTTTATCTCTCTTCTAATTTTAAATGATAGCCTTGCTAAGTAGAGTAGTCTTGGTTTTAGGCCCTTGTTTTTTGTTTGTTTGTTTTTCTTTTTCTTTGTTTTGTTTTTGTTTTTACCATGTTGAATATTTCCTGTCACTCCCTTCTGTCCTAAAAAGTTTCTGTTGAGATATCAGCTGATAGTCTTATGGGGGCTCTCTTGTAAGTCACTATTTGTCTTTCTCTTGTTGGTTTTAGGAATGTCTCTTTGTTTTTAACCTTTACCATTTTAATTATGATGTGCTTTGGCACGAGCCTATCTGAGTTAACCTTGTTTGAGATTCGCTGCACTTCCTGGACTTGTATGTCTATTTCCTTTACCAGGTTAGGCAAGTTTTCCGTCACTGTTTCTTCAAAGAGATTCTCAATCCCTTGCTTCCTCTTTTCTCCTACCAGCACTCCTACGATGCCAGTGTTGTTACTCTTGATGTTGTCCCAAAGGTCCTTTAAACTATCTTTTTTTTTTCTTATTCTTTTTGTTGTTCCAATTGGGTGCTTTCTGCTACCTTGTCATGTAAATTGGTAATTCGATCCTCTGCTTCCAATTTGCTGTTGATTCCTTCTAGTGTATTTGTTGTTTCAGTTATTGTATTCTTTATTTCTGACTACTTTTGTTTCTAATGTTTTCTATGTTCTTTTATGCTTACTACCTCTTTGTTGAAATTCTCACTAAATTCCTTAAAATTTGTATACCCAGTGCTTTAAAACTCTATTACTTTAAGGTTGGTTGCCTCCATTTCATTTAATTCTATTTCTGGAGGTTTCTTTTTTTATTTGGGACCTGTTTCTTTGTTTCCTCATTTTGACTACCTCTCTGTGTTTGCTTATATATATTAGGACGATCTGTCACTCTCAGTCCTTGCTGGGTGACCTTCTGTAGTTTGTGTCCTGTGTGGTGCAATGGCGCAATCTCCGTGATCTCCTGTGCGAGTGTCCTTTGAGTGTGCTGTGTGTATTCTCCTGTTGTGTTTGAAACTTGATTGCTTTTGACTGACTATGAGGATTGGCTTCAACCACAGTGTATGGGCTGCTGTGTGAGGGCTGACCACTCAGGGTAGGATTTGCCCCCATGGGCCCTGGTGTTTGTTAAGACCACCCTTTGGGTGTGCCAGTAGGCTAACCAGGCAGTGCTCCAGTGTGGTCTGAAGCTGGTTTCTGGATATGTTGTTCCTAGTGTCTCTTGAGAGGGGCTCCCATGCAGACCAATTTCACTCTTGTCTGTTACTTCCATGGGGCTACCTGGTAGGAGTCACAAAGCTATATGTGGTTGGTTGCTGCCTATGCTGGACAGAAAGATGTATGATAGTGGCCTCGCTGAGACCAAATACCACCTATATTGGGCCTGAGGCAGCTTAGCCAAAGGCCTAGGTCTCGCTAAACCTGTTGCAACCTGCTGGTTGTGCATCAGCGTCAACCATTGACAAAGCCTCCTTAGGTGCATGGGCAGGGAAGATTGACCCTGTGTTGAGGGTGCCTCTGGTGATTCAAGCCCTAGCTGGGCAGGGTGGGGTCTCAGGGAGACATGAGGCATGGCCAGTAGTTTTTACAAAGTGAATGCACCAGTTTTAGTTCTTGTACCAGTGCCAGACCCATGACCACTTCACAAAATATCTTCAGTATGTCACAGCCAGCCATTGCTCGCCTTGGGGAAGAGCCTGGCCTGTGACCACTCAGAAAATGTCCTGAGAAGACCGTAGCCAGCCACTGCTCAGGCCTGCAAGTCCTCAAGAACCACCCAAGAGGCTGTGGCACAGGCTATAGCTCACTGACTACCACCAAAAGTTCTCCAGGCTGCCATAGGCTGGCTGCTCTGTAAAAGGCTTCCACAGCATGTGGGGAGGGCCAGCTACTCAGGTGCCAAAAGTGCCTCTGGCAATGCAATACTAGCTTTGAGGGGAGAGGACTCAGCACTATACCAAGGTGGTGCACATGCATGGATTTTGCCAGACTAATGCAGTCTCAGATTTGACCCTTTGCAGGAGGGTTCAACATAGTAAAGAGGGCACCCTCTTGTAGGCTACATGTGCGACAGGCTCCACACAAGGATAATGTCTCCTGTCCCTCCAGCCCTTGCCCTGAAACCACACAACTCAGTCTTTCCCTGTATGTATCTGGCACCTCTCAAATTACTGTCCTTTCACCAGAGACCAAGTGAGTGTTTGCAAGGGAGCGAGTCTGTGTGGGAGCCCTTTCAGAGGGCATCTGAATTTCTAGCCACCTTTTGTCTTATTGGGATGGACAGAGTCCTTGGTGATTTTCACTGCCAGATGTTGTGGGAACTCCTCTTCCTGGCACAGAAACCCTGGGCTGGGGAGCCCGGTGTGGGGCTAGGACCCCTCCCTCTTCTGTGGGCACCTCCACCATTGAGGAATCTCTCCTGGTGTTCAACCACTACCCCTGGGTTGGGGTCAGCTAGTTTTCCATCTCTGCCCCTCCTACAAATCTCAATGTGACCTCTTATTTATATCCTTAGTTATTAGAGGTTCTGTTTGGCTAGACTTCAGATAATGCTTGAGCTTGATTGTTCTAATTTGTTTGTAATTTTGATGTGATCCTGGGAGGCAGTAGGCATAGCTTTTACCTAATATACCATCTTGGTTCTTCCTGACAGTGACCCTTGATTGGGTATGTGTGAGTTGAAAGGTATTTAGAAGATTTTCTTATCCCCAAATATTGCCAAATTCCATGAACTGGCACATTTGTTTCTTGGTAAGGGGGTTCTCATCCTGGCTTATAGGGCCTTTCTTTGGTGCATGAGTCAGTGTGTGTATGTGCACATGCACGCGCATGCACTTGCACTCTGGTTTCTTCTTCTGATAAGGATTCTAATTCCATAATAGGGGCCTCACCTTCATCTTATCCTGATCACCTTCCAAAGGTCCCACCTCCTAATACAGTAGACTCTCATTAACCCGAACTCAAACAACTGGAAAAATTTTTTTCCAGTTGCTTGAGATTTTGCTGGTTGCCTCAGGGTGCTAGTTGCTTGAGTACTGGTTAACAAAGAATTTATCTGGAATCTACTAATCCCCAAGGGTCCCAGTTAGCTAAGAGTCTACTGTATCATCACACTGGGGGAGGAGGGGAGGGCTTCAATAAATGCATGCTGGTGGGACACATTTAGTCAATGACAGCCCTTGTTGGTCCTTTGTCCCTTTCTCCAGGTTTCTGCTCAACATCTCTCTTCTCTGCTTGATCTCTAGGATTCGAGTAGGCTAGAGTTCTGTCTGTCTCAGGCTGCTTTCCTAGCACACAGAATCTGTACATATTACTTTCTTAATAAATGCTTGTGGAATCAATAAATGTGCCACTGAGTTTAACTCAGTAGAGCAATCAGTTCATGAGCAAATGTCTACAGACTCCAGAGAAAGAGATTGGAAGTAGGAATCCATGCAACACAGGTTTGGGCTGTTCTTCTTAACACTTGGCTTTGGAAGGAGCTTTTGGAGTCCAGATATTTGGGATTTCCAATGAGCTATGTGCCCAATTATCCATGAGGTACCAAGGACAGGGAATAGGGAGCTTGCACAGAGAGTTAGACGAGGTTCAAGGGGAAAGGTTTAGTGGGCTATATAGTTCCTTCATTGTTCTACCCAGATGCAGGAACAGAAAGTCAGGAGTATGCATTTGGCTAAAACATCCCCAGGATTCCATCCTTCTGGACTCTAAACATCAAGATTTCCAACTAGCCTGTAGATTCTATTTTTTCCTCTTTGCAATTTATCACTTAACATATGCACATGTTAGCATTTAAGTAGAGCATTTCACTCTACTCTTAGTTATAGCTGCCTCTGGGAGGAGATTTTCAGGAACTTCCAAATTCTTCATTCTATAATTATAAGATGCTTGAATATTTTTGCTATGTTTGTATGGTTTTCATAATCAGAAAATAATCAATAATATATCTAAAATAAAGTTCAAATAAGTTGTGAAGAATTGGGGCAAATGTTGGAAAGTGCTATATGATTCTGTACCCCAGTGTGGCTGAGTACATCAGAAACTGTTTCTTCATCAAGCTTGGGACTCTGGTCCTGCCAGCCCTGTCATGCTCTGTGTCTAGGTGACTTTGGGAGCATGATGCAAAGGAGGGACAAAACTGAGGGGGAGAGATTCTGTCAGATAGATTTGTACACCAGCTAGACAGGCTCTGGTTCCAAAGTATGCAAACATGACTCTGCAAGACAGCGCCTGCTTGGGTGCTGGCTTCTGCATCATCAGGCTCAGAGAGCAGCCTTTGAAGCCCACGCTCCCATCAGCCACATGATGCTCGAGATCTGAGATCAGGTAAAAAGACCACCTCCTAGTTTTTACTCTTTAAGACTTACATACCATGTTAAATTGCATACATACCAAGCCAATTTGCAAGACTACATTCTTGTGAACATCATGTCTCTCATCCGTGTGAGGGTACATTAGATATTAATTTCATAACCTTATAACCCAAATAACTAAAATTCAGTGTGTTAGTTTCCTACTGTAACGAAGTACCACTACTGGGTGGCTTAAAACACAGAAACGTCTGCTCTCACAGTTCTAGAGGCCAGAAGTCTTAGATTAAGGTACCAGCAGGGGGGTGCGCCCCTGCCCACTCCCCTAGGCTCTAGGGGAGGGGACTTTCTGCTTTCCAGGTTCTAGCATTTGGGTTTGCCTGCAGTCCTTAGAGCTCCTTGGCTTACAGCTGTAGCACTTCAATTTCTCCCTGTGTCTCTTGCCTTTTCTTATCAAGATACTAGTCGTAGTGGGTTTAGGTCCTGCCCAGTGTGACCTCCTCTTAATTAACTGCACCTACAATGACCCCGCTTTTAAATTCGGTTTTATTCTGAGCTACTGTGGTTTGAGACTTCAACATATCTTTTTGGGAGACACCATTGAACCCAAGAAGTTCAAGGTTTCACTGTTAGAAGCTTAACAGGACCTACCATTCAAGTCTTACGTTGGAATTCATTTCATTTGCTTTCAATTTTTGTATTTTCTAGTCTCCTTCACCAAAAAGAGAATTCTGAGCATGACATAGTGGGCAGATCATTTCTGGGGCTCCATGCCTGGCTGGTGTTCTCTGTACACAAGGCTGTTGCACCACCTCCACTGGGGACCTTGTCGAGATGAACTGAGATACCCAGTACTTGGCACTGAGTGGGATGGCCCTGCCCCACCTTCTGCCCATTCTCAGGGAGTACAGACAGGACCATTGTCCACAGGAGAAAACATTTGGAAATTGTTCTGAGGAATTTTAGAACCAGGAGCACTTATAACCAAATGCTGGAGCTGAAGGACTTAGCCTTTTGTTCTCTAAGTGCCCTCCAGCAGTCTCTCAGAAGACAGGATGGACAAGGCAGAGCCTGTGGCAGGGAGGCAGACACTCGAGTTCTATTTCCAGCATTCCATTATCTTGATGCGTGACCTTGCAAAAGCTTCTTCTTCTTCTTTTTAAAATCTCTGTAGCTGGTTTCTTTTTCATCTTTAAAGTGCAGGTGGTAGTCATGAATATTTGTTTCCTTCAGGTTTGGCTTTGTAATCCTTTTCTCAGATGAAAAGTACTATGCAGCTGTGCAGTATTGTTCTTATTAATAGCCTCATTTGGGCATAAACTCACCCACTTCTCATACTTCATATTAATATGCTACTGGGGAAATATGCTGCAATAACAACCCATATAATTTCTTTTGTCCTCTCATTTTGAAACTGACCTATACACAATATCATTAAATTGTCCTAAAGCAGAATGCATTTTTTCTCTTTTCATGTCAGTGTCTAAACATGGCTATGTCTTCTATATAGAAATATGCTGAAACATTTGATCCCTCTTGGTTCACCTGTTATCTGCCAGTTGTATTAGTCAGCTCAGGCTACCATAACAAA
Source organism: Craseonycteris thonglongyai (assembly GCA_004027555.1). NCBI lineage: Eukaryota > Metazoa > Chordata > Mammalia > Chiroptera > Craseonycteridae > Craseonycteris > Craseonycteris thonglongyai. Next base: position 48,202 of record PVKE010005230.1, read on the forward strand.
ATACCATAGACTGGGTGGCTTAAACAGCAGGGATTTATTTCTTACAGTTCCAGAGGCTGGGAAGTCCAAGATCAAGTCTCTGGTCAATATGAGCCTGGTGAGGGCCCACTTCTTTGTTTGTAGACACTGTGTCCTCACTTGCTAGAAAGAAAGAGAAAGAGCAAAGGAGAGAGGGAGCAAGAGGTAGCAAACTCTCTGTTGACTCTGCTTATAAGGAAACACTCACCCCATCAGAAGGATCCCACTCTCATGACTTTATTGAACTCTAATTACTACCCAAAGACCCATCTCCAAATACCATCACATTGGCAGTTAGGGCTTCTACATATGAATTTGGAACCAGGGTGGAGGGGTGCACAATTCAGTCCATAGCACCAGTGATAGATTATTCATGGACAGGATTATTTTGTGCCAGTCTACACAAACTTGCTTACAGTTAGCGTTGGTGGTTTGTTTTACATCTTTAAGGCTGATCTAGAGATATCAAGACAATTGGTTTATCATGCTCATGCACCACAGTCACCACCTCCACACCACCAACCCAGGGGTGGGTCATGGTCAGAGTTGTCCCCAGGATACTTCTGCATGTGTTTCTGAACAGGATCTTGCTGCCCAAGGCCCATATGCAAATTTCAAAGGCTGTGGTGTGGTAAAAAGGAGTCTTTATTTAAAAGCTACATAATTTCTAAGCACCCAAAGAAAAATAATCCTCTCACCCTCTACCAAACCAGACCAGTCTCAGGTGGCATCCCAAGTTCCCTCTCCCTTCTGACAATACTGTCCTTTGAGGATCACAGAAAGCCACAGCACCATCCTCCAGGCAGATTCCCGCAGGCCAGGAAAGGAGAGCCATCTGTCTGTCTGTCTGTTCGTGTGTCTGTCTGTCTCTGTCTCTCTGTCCCCCTCCAGCTCAGCACTGCTAGCACTAGGCATGCACGTACCCCTAGTCCCTACCTATACTGCCTTTCTCCTCCGGCCAGTGGGCCCTGGGCCCCAGGCACCTGAGCGGCCCCCAGCAACCCCACCAGACCTCCCAATCCCAGAGCAAGCCAGAGCTCAAGAGCCAGCCAGTGAGCGAGTTCCTGTCCTTCCCGTTAAATTGCCTGCCTGCTCCTGCTCTCTTTGTGCTGGGGAAGAGTTCAACTTTCCATGCCAGCCCTGTTCTAGGCTAGCTGGTTGGAATCTTCCTCTGTGCATGCCCTGGAAGGGAGAAGGAGGGCTTCTCCTCCCTCAGTCACATTCTTGCCCAAGGCGAGTGAGTGCCTTTGCTCCTCCAGTTCTGGCGGGGGTGGGGGTGGGGGGATCTGTCACAGGCCTCCCTGGGAAACTTCCTCCTATCAGCCCCTCTCTTCCTACCAGCAACACATGGACACAAGTGTTCCCCTACCTCTGGTGCAGGCACAGAGTGGGGATCCCATTGCATGCCAAGCAAGAGATGGAAAGCCTCAGCCTTATCTAGGTCCAGGTGGGAGGACGCACTGAACAGCAGAGTTCTGAACTCCGCACAGCACAAGGCTTCCTGGCTGGGTGTATGAAAGGCTGTGAGCCTCACATTATGGATTTCACTAAGTTAAAGGGCATCTCACTCTCCCTTGACTACCAACACCCCCAAACGTGGTGCAAGTGTCCGGAGGTCACAGTCAGGGTAACACAGAGCTGGGTCTGCACAACAGCACCCTCCTCTCACTTATAGTCTTTGCACATCCTCCTTTCAGCTTCAGGACAAAGTGAAAGTGGTCTTGAATCAAGTTTGAGATGAGTCACAGCCTCCTTGAGCCGGGGCCGATCCCTGTGGATTCTGTGATGAGCACAGAGCACTTAGACCTGGTGCCCAGACACACTTCCTTTGCAACCCCCGGAGCTGCTCCTACAGGAAGCGTCCTGAGGATTCTGGTAGGGCAGAGTCTCAACTTGAGTGATGACAAAAATTAAAGTCAAAATGGCTCAGAAACTGTGTTGCCAGTGAAGTTTCTTTTGTTGTTTTTGTTTGTTTAAGATTTATTTTATTGTTTGAGAGGTGTGAGAGAGAGAGAGAGAGAGAGAGAGAGAGAGAGAGAGAGAGAGAGAGAGAGAGAGAGAGAGAGCCCAGAGCAGTTTCCATAGTTGTACATCATTAGTTGTGACATGGTTTCATTCCACACAGGTGGATGTGGGACCACACAGGTTGGGAACCAAGCTGGGGGCCTCCCGTATGGGAGGAGAGAACTTTGCCACCATCCCAGTGGTTATCAGTTGCACCACAGTTTAGCATACGAAGTTGCAGGGGTTGGGGCTGGGATTTGATGCCTCGACCTTGCAGTCAAGAGGCAAGTGCTCAACCTGCTGAGCTCTTCCAGCATCCCCGTCAGTGAGATTTTTAAAATCACGCACTTTCCATTTTTTCAGTAAGTTTACAACATTAAGAAACACGCACACGCACACACTGGAACGCCTCTAAAATATAAAGTAGCACAAAGTAAATGTGTTAAACACGTTTGTGGATGTCAAGTTTTATAGACTTTCATTCATGCTTGTTTTTCTAGGGGGTGTGCCCACACCTGGATTGTGAAGAAAGTTGTGGTCACTCTCTCCAACCCTTTGTCTTTTCAGTCTGGGGACCTGACAACGTTGGGTTGTCAGGGTTGAATTTTGGGGGCAAGATCGACTATGGCAGAGCTGCATACAAACCCACAAAAACTATGCATCTCAGGAAATCTTTTTGCCCGATGAGTCACATTGCTAATAGATGTGTTTTTCCATAAAGTGCAATTAATAATTCATCCAGCCTTTGTCAAACTTAACTCTATTGTCTTTGAACAGAATGTGAAATACCCACAAGTGTTTGGTGCCACCATCTTCCAGATTTTGAAAGCAACCAAAACAGAAGAATTCTTCTAAGAAGCTAGCTCTTGATGCTGGCCTTTGTGTTGGTGAAAAGGACACAGCACAATCCTAAAAAGCCTGGACACTGAGGGAGCGAGCCAGGAAGCCTGCTTCAAGCCCCTTCTCTATCGCCACGTTGACAATGATTGAAAAGCAAATTGCCTTTTAATAAGTGTGGAATTCTCGGAAAAATGGGGCTAACAGGTTAATTTAATGCTTGACCCATTAAAACATTTGACTGCAGTGAGAAGCGCGCAGGCTGATCGGATGATTATTTCTACAGGCGAAGTGGTTGAAAACTGAGCCTCGCTAGACCAGGTAATCAAGGGAAATCGGCATCACGGAGATGTGGCCGGGAGAGCCAGAACAGCTACCTGAGATTCTATTACTTGTCGTCTTTCAAGCATAATAATGAGATTATAGTAACCCTAAACTGGCTGAAAACAGAAATCTGGCTCCCTGTCAAGTTCATTATGTCGAGTTTTACAACGATCCATGTCTGGTTCCCCAGGACATGCAATGATCACATTGGGAAGAGGCTTCACAGAAACCCTGGTCCAGGCTCACTCAGGTTTTGGCTCCTGACCAAGGCACCATTGTTTAGTGCCAGAAAAACTCAGTAAAGTTACTTTTTTTTTCACCATGTGATTCAAAAACTAATAATAATACAATATTGCCACAAGCCTTTCCTTCTTCACCTGAGTCACAGATCTGGGTCCTGAAAGGGCACCTTATGGATCCGTGAGCCCCGGGTTCCAGCCCCCTGCACACGAGGTGTCCCCACCGCCCCCTTCACACCCCCTGGAATGACCCTGTCCACATTCGCTCCACCTTCTCAGAGAGGAAGAGAGAAAATGCGGACCTGAAATAAAGAGGCAGGAACCTCCTTCATGCTTGAGAAAAATGCTTTGTCTTATTGGGAAGGTGCCTTGTGTCTTTTTCCATAGAAAACCAGTAGGGTCACCATTTGGATGCCCTTTTTTTAAAAAAAAAAAAGATTTATTTTATTGTTTTTGACAGAGACAGAGAGAGAGAGAGACAGAGAGACAGAGAGACAGAGAGAAGGAGGAGAGCCCAGAGCAGTCTCCATAGTTGAACTTCATCAGTTTTTGGTATGGTTTTGTTCCACACAGGTGGGTGAAGGCTGTGCAGGGCGGGAACTGGGTTGGGGGCCTCCTGCATGGGAGGCACTCCTTCTCAAGTGAGGGGCCGAACTGGGGAGCAAGAACCAAACTGGGGGGCTCCTGCATGGGAAGCACACCACAGTTCAGCACATGGGTCCGCACGGACCGGGGCTGGTATTCAATCCTTTGTCCCCGGGGCTGCAAAGTGAGCGCTTAACCCGCTGAGCCATCCCAGCCTCCCCTGGATGCCCTTTACACACTTTTGAAATGGCCCCTCTGTCACAGTGCTCGCTAACACTTCCTGAGCACTGACAACAGCCAGTAAGTAATGTCCCAGTCATTTTGCATATCCACCTCACACAGTCCATACCAGCTCCCTTTGCTGGAGGTGCCACCATCAGTGCCATTTTCCAGGTTGAGGCATGAGGGCTTAAATGATTTCCCTGAGTTTCTATAACCAGCAGAAGCACAGGGATTTGGCCAAGGCCTGGGCTCCCAACTCCAAGGTCACTGCCTCCTTGGTAGCACTGTAGCTAGACTTTGAAGACTGATTATTTTTTTTGTAACTTTTTAGTAGTGGTTTCTTATTATTTGCTAAATTTATTGGGGTGATATTGGTTGGTAAAAATTACGTAGGTTCCAGGTGTACAATTCTACATTATATCGTCTGTGTATTGCATTATGTGCTCACCATCCAGAGTCAGTTCTCTTTCCATCACCATGTATTTGATGCCCCCTCCCTACTCCCCCCCTCCCCCTTACCCTCAGGTAACCACTAAACTGTTGACCGTGTCCATGAGTCTTTGTTTCTTCATTACTTTCAGTTTTATATTCCACCTATGAGTGAAGTCATATGGTTCTTGATATTTTCAGTCTGACTTACCTCGCTTAATATGATGATCTCAAAGTCCATCCATGTTGTTGCAAATGGATGTATTTTATCTTTTCTTATCGCTGAATATTTCGTTGTGTAAATGGACCATGGCTTTTCTATCCAGATGCCTGATTCTTAGGAGACTGATTTTGAAACACTGCTTATTCTTTTAAGCAACATAATAACTTAGAACAGCAAACAGAAATAATTCACAAATACCTAGTCATGCAAACACTTTGTTTTATAAGAACTGACTCTGTGTAACATATGTCCATTTCCAGAGGTTACTTCTTTTATGTATGCTCAGTATCTGTAATTTTATTCTTTCAGAATTAACAAATTATTTGTTAATTATTATTTGTTAATTATTACAATATTCATGATAAACATCAGCTGACTCCAAAAAAAGATTAAAGAAAAAGAAAATCTTCTGGATAAACTAAAAGTCAGTCTAAGTCCCCAGAAGGAAATAAGAAATAATGTGTACATATTAATAGTCTCCAATGTGGGAAGGAGAATTCGTGCCTTGTGTAGGCAAACTCCTGAGCCATTGTCATGCCGTTGGCTGAGACAAGCCTTGGGATTCTGCCTATTTCTTTTGTAGACTTTCCCCTTGGCCGTGGATTTACCCCAAGGCTAACTCTATTGCTTTGCATTTCATCTTGCTCATTGTAAAATAGGAACAGTCATTCTTGCCTCCTCATGTCACATACCCACCACCCCAGCCACCTCTCTGAGGTCCGTGAGCTTCAGCTGAGAGACTTCGGGTGGAAGAGGCTTTGGAATCTTGGGACATGACACACATAAGTCTGTGCTCATAGTGCCGGGTGACGCCTGGGCATGTGGGTCACGCAGCAGGGCTCTGGGTCTGGTTGACCACTCCAGAAAGGGTTGATTACCGGAACCTGCTCCAACCACCGCTTCTGGGACATCGAGGGGATCCCAAAGCCTGGAGAAAAGCATCCTCAAGGACCTCTCTGTATCTGGCTGATACTAAATAAACTGCACACAGTCAGCTCCACAGTTAACTTGAAAATCGACATATACTACAAATAACAATGGGCCCAGCCACTCTAGCACCATGCAATTTGGGTACTAACTCCATCACATTTCCTCACCAAAAGGGGATCAGCATTCAGGGTAGGTTAAATAAAGGTCCCTGTCCTGGTTCTGACCTGCTTTTCTCCATTGTCCGTGTTTGGATCTGTTTCATCCACCTGTAACTCCTCTGCAGCTGTGCCAGCCGATTTGTAGAGTCCCAGGGGTAAGCTTCCTCCCTTTGCCACCAGCAACCTGGGTCACCTAAGAGCTTCTAGTTCCACTGGACCAGCTAGAGCTCTGGTCATTGCTCCCCTCCCCACATATGGACACAGACATGTGAGAAGTGCTGTCCACAACACCAGCCCTGACGCCAACAGACTGGCCTGCCCCCTTTAGTAATGTCCTGTACACAGCTCCATCACGATTAACAGTGACACTGCAATAGCCTCTTTTCTGTGCCTCTCATTTCTAGCAGGAATAAGACAGCAAAGTGGTTCCCCAGTCTCCTACCACAGGGCCACTGGACAAACTATAAACAGGCTGTCAGAACCACCATGATAACCCAGTGTTAGGGGGTGTCAGCCATGGGGCCTGCCTGTGCCTTTGTCTGATGTGATTCTGAGAGCAAGTCTGAGGTCAGTTGTCCAGGGCTTCCCAGCCCCTGCGTTACAGACTTGTACCTGCCCAAGGCAGTGAGTGCCATTAACTGTATGGAGCTAAGCTGCAGGGCTTTTTGCCTTACCTAAGGGCCAGGAAAGCCCTGGGAGGGCTCTGTCACCGCTGGTCATGGTTCTGTCCTTCCCATGGACAGAACCTCTAGAACCTTAGCCAGAGAAACTTCCTCTCTAGAACCTTAGCCAGAGAAACTTCCTCTCTAGAACCTTAGCCAGAGAAACTTCCTCAATGCCACCAGTTCCTGCATTTTGCTGACCTGCTCAAGGGCAGGCCCTGTGGTGATTAAGATGGTGATCTCTTAGCTGGAAGCACATACAGGTGAGCAGCAGAACTTAGGTGCCAACAAATAACCGCTACAGAAAATGGAATGCACCACAAGCAATGAGTGTGGAGAGCGGTGAGGAGGAGTGGTCACTTCTGGATTCAGAGGGGCCGCATCATTTGAGAAAATACTGTGGAAGAGGGTATGGACAGGTGTGGATGTGGGAAGTACTTCCCAGATGAATGAGGTGTGTGTGTGGACAGTGCCAGGAGGCAGCAGGTGGCTCAGTGTGTACCGAGAGCTCCATTTGCCTGGAGGACAGAGCAGACCAAGAGCCCTGCAGAAGCAAGACTGAAAGGGGGGTTGGGACCACTGCTGAGAGAGCACGGAATGCCCAAGCAAAGATGGCTGATTGCCTCTACCCTGTACGGGAGCAGTGGAGGACTGCCCGCGTCCAACACCAGGCCAGCACGTGCTCAGGGAGGGGAGGACTGGGGACCATGTGCAGGTGATCAAGAGATGAGGACCAGCAGTTGGCAGCTGTGCAGCCTGACTGTGTCTCTTGCTTTCTCTTCTTGTTGCTCTATCCACTTTGACTGACTTACATGTTTGCAGTCATTCGTCCAGGAAGTAGCACCTACCTACAGCCCATGAATCAGATGTGGAACAATCTGGAACCTCTCCTTCTTGTAAAGGGCTTGGCCATCCTACTGTGCTTTTCTTTCAGGTGAACTAGGTTCACCTCGGTGTGAAAATGTTTGCATGTAGTAAACAAAGGAAACTGAAGTTCCTGTATAATCAACCTTTTGAAAAGGCTTTGGGAGACCTAAAATTATAACTCAACTCTTGTACTTAGCATTTTGACTATCACGACCCTGTAACCATATCTTAAAATATAAATACCTATAATACATGAAATTAGAGTATTTTAATGACTTAATGCCCCAATCCAATTGGTCATCAGTGTCATGGATTGTGAAGAAGTTAACTATTCAGATGCTGAAATAAACCCTAATGGGGTGGATTGGGTAAAAATCTTACTTTGTGACTATTTTTCATTAAAGATATACATGATAAAAATTGAAGGGAGTCCAGATATAGAAAGATAACTACATATATTCATGTGTATGTATGTACATAAATCCAAGAGCCAACATTGTAGGCTTGAAATATAATTTCTCACTTAAAAAAACCCAGAATTCCTTGGAGAAACAGCTGATTTGAGCCGGGAAGTATACAAGATAAGCTTGGGACATTTTATCCTACCACATGGAACTAATATAAGGAGGCTTCTAATGATCAAAGATGGGACATTTTGATCATCAAAGTATAATAACTGCAGTGGATCAAAACACATATGTTTAAATCTATGAGATTTTAATGAAAGTGAAAAATAAATAAATAATTGGTACCACTGGAGGATGCTAATGAATAATTCATTATTTTGAAAACTAGTAAGCAAAGGGAAGGTATCAAATATTTATTCTGCCTTTCCAATATAAACTACACAACTGGGCAACCAGATACAATATGGAGAAATTTTTCTCTTTGTAAAAGTGTTCCAGCTTACTAAGAGAGGGGGGAGAAGTGACAAAATTATAATAGAACCACACATTCCAACCCTAAACATATTAGTGTATCTTGACACTGAGCAGCAGCAGCTGCTAACCTTACAAAGAGGGCGACAGCCAGACATTACCTCGCTCCGGAAGAGGCAGAACCACCCAGGAAGTGGACCTGCCCCAGGAAACCGGAATCTGATCAAACCCTCGGCTCTAATGACAATTTATAGGAAATACAGAGGGCTGGGTTCGACTAAAACCCTGGAGTGCAACTGGGAAAATTCCCACAGAGGGAAACCCTACAGATCAAAGACTGTTTCCTTAAGCACCTAAATTGTAAGAAAAAAAAGAGAAAGAAGCAACGGCAATGAGACCTACAGATTAAAAAGAACTTAAGAAACACTTCAGCCAAACACAATATAGGAGACTTATTTAGAACCTATTTCAAGCAAAAAAAAAAAATTTTTTTAACTGAAAAAAAAAATTTATATATCAAATATGTAAGTCAGATATATGATATTAAATGAGACAATTGGCAAATCTAATACTAACTAGGTATTTTATGATATTAAGAAATTATTGTTAATTTTTCAGATGTGACTGTGTATATATATAATCATGATATTTTTAAGTCTTTGTTTTTTAAAGATCTACACCTAAAGGTTTACACATGAAAATATGTGACCTTTGCGATTTGCTGGAGGTGGGGAAGCGGGAGGATGGGATAAATAGAACAAGGTCTCTATGAATGGCCAGCTGTTAAAACTGGGTGACAAGTACTGGAGGGTTCTTTATACTATTTTCTCCACTTTCACATGTATGACATAATTTTAGAAATAAAACATGCATACATATACATATAGTCTCAAATTCTTAGAAAATAAAATTATTTCTATTGCCGAAAAACCAAATCTCTTCTTTTACTTTCAGTGTTTCCATGTGTACACATACACACACATAAATATATATGAAAATATATATATTCCTGCTAATGTTTTTGAATATATATATATATATTCATAGATAGTATGCATAGATTCTAATTGTTTTCCCTGGTGAACAAGACAATGCATTCTGGAGCCATTGATTAAAAACATGAACTGTAAAATTATGCTGCGAAGTTTAGAAAACTTTCAGTGGTTACAATTTGACATACTGGGTTTTGCCTTAAATAATGACAGAAAGCCCCACAAAAATACTGCGTTTCATCTGGTGTGGGTCTTTATCTTATCTTGACAGATTATTGCTGGTTAAATTGTAGTGCTGACTTAAAGGCAGGACTCTTCAAGGGAGTCAGAAATTAAGGCTTCACCAAATGGTAATAAAGCTATTAAAAATGCAAACAGCAAACAGCTACACTGTACAGGTTAGACAGCTAATCCAAACTAGCAGTTTAAAAAGCAGAGCAATTACACTTTTATTTAAATGCAAGGAATATGAGCAAGAATAGAATGAGGAGCCTTGTTTAAATGCATTCTTTTGAATATTTATTAGAAATAATACATGTAGTTAAGCCACTTATCTGATTTCAATGAATAAGTAAAATGCAAAAGATCAATTTTCATAATTATACCAAAGAAGTCTGTCTTTCATAAAAATCTCATTAATAACACCATTATTACTGAAAAATATCTTGGTATTATTATTGTTATTCTAATTATCAGCAAAATGCTACTGATAATGTTGTCATAAAATTCCCTTTTAGTAGCCTATTAAGGGAGATAGACTAAGTAGAGGTTTAAGTTAAATCTAGACCCTAAATAGCATTATTAAAATCTTCTTTATGTATTTGGTTAAAAATACATTATGCACATAATTCCATAAATTATTATGAGTTTGGCAAGTAGAACTTTATGTGCACATATGTCACTTTATGTGCACGTTGTCACTAATCACACACAGATCTACACATCCACATGCAGGTCGCCCGATGCTTCAGGCTGGCAGGACAATGTGGGCGTTTTTGGAAGTCATGCACTTGGTCATCTTCAAGTGAAATATTCTCCCTTATTAACCAAGATTGGATACAGCTTTTAAGAGTTTGTTTTTTTGTTTGTTTATTTATTCTTTCAATCCCTCATAATAATTTACCTGTACAGAACATCTACCTTTAGAAGAGGTCATTCGTTTCCCATTGCAGTTTCTGCCTGGATGTGGGGAAAATGACTTCACTTCTTTGGGTCTCAGTTTCCATCTCAGAAAAACGGTGCCCAGATATGAAAGGCCTCAATAACCACTTGATTTCTGATTGTTTAGCTCAACGTTAAACAATTGGTTGCCTGAATTTTTGGCAAATAATGCTTCAATGAAACAAAACAAAAAACATTTTTAAAACTTCTCTTTGTAATGAACTCTATTAAGGGGGAAAAAAGGATTTGAAGCAAAATTAACTATGTAGTTATTATTGGAACTTTGTTCCTAGTTCCAAAAAAAAAAAGTCAGCACACTCAAGTGACGTTCTTTAAGCAGCATGTTTTGTTCCTAAGACACTCAATCCAGCAACAATCCTGTGAATTCACCGAACTGCCTGTTATGCAAGTTAAATTTCTCTTATGAGATCTACAAAGAAGTAAGCAGAGACTTCTTTTACTCTGCATTTGAAAATGACACAGATGACTGAATAAACAAACAAAAATAAATAAATTCACTTATTTTAATAGTTGTTTGTGAGTATATCTAAATATCACTGGTGCTGGTGTGAATAAAACTTATGAATACTTAAAACATTCAAATGGTAAGCCTTATTTAGTGAATTTATCATAAAATAGCTCTTTGAATTAGAAGAAGTAATAAATATTTAACAATGTAAATGTAAATCAGGTATGGAAAAAAATCACAATAAAGTAAAAGGCTTATTTTTACTTTGGGCTCAAAGCTGCAAACATAGAAATTTTAGAAAATGAACTGAATGGGCACTTTAAGGGAAGACTTCTCTTAGCCAAGGCAGCAAACTGCTGTTGTGACAGCCTCCAAGTCTCTTCTTTGGGGAAGAAGCTCCAGCTAGGCTACCAGAAGGACCCCAGGGCCATCCTTGGGGCATAAGGAACCTCAGGAGATGGGCAAGAGATTCCCTTAGACTTTCATTCGGAATTTCAGACCGTGGGACTCAGCCTTCCACCCAGGTAGCAGCTCCCTGCACACCTTCAGTGAGAAGAAACCTCTGGCCTGAGCACCTCCAAGAACAGACTCGCTGAATCCTACCTCTGCTAGATGATTGGGGTAGAATGTCCTATCTTAAACCATGTGACATTGTGTTATAATTTGTACCTGGTGATCTGCCTGTCAGAACTGTACAAATTTAACCTTTGTTTCTATGTAAGGGACCTCAAACCACTGAAGATGCTTATTATTTATTTATTTATTTATTTATTTATTTTTAATTTATTGTTAAATTTGACGAGGTTACATTGGTTGGTAACAATTAGACAGTTTACAGATGTATAACTCCACATCACATCATTCATGCATCGTATTATGTGCCCATCACTCAGTATCAGTTCCCCTTCCATCACCCACCCCC
>PVKE010005231.1:0-60126 GCA_004027555.1 Craseonycteris thonglongyai
GGTTTGGTGGTTACCAGGATAGGGGGGAGGAGCGGGGGGACAGTTGTGGGGGGAGGTGGGAGTGGGCACTAGATATAAGGTGATGGAAGGGGAACTGATACTGAGTGATGGGCACATAATACGATGCATGAATGATGTGAGGTGGACTTGTACATCTGTAAACTGTCTAATTGTTACCAACCAATGTAACCTCATCATATTTAACAATAAATTAAAAAAAATAAAAGAAAAAAAGAAAAAAAGAAACAGACACAAAACAGCGCGTACTGTCTGATCCCATTTATGTAAAGTTCAGGAGGTAAAACTAATGTGTGGTGTAAAAGTCTGGGTACCCTCAGGAGTGTAGGGCTCGGAAGAGTGTAAGAGGCTGTGGTTGCTGCAGGGATAGCCTTGTTGCAATTCATGATCTGGATGTTGGTTTCTTGGTCAAGTTGAGTCTAAAATTCCTTAAGCTGTACACTTAGAATTTGTGTTCTTTTTGTATGTATGTTAGCCTTAAATTAAACATTAGAAATATGCCCCTTATTTCACAATGTTGCAGTTAAAGGACTTGCTATAAAATAATCCTTTCATTTGGGGGTTTGGATAATGTAATGGTTACTATACTTGGCCTTCTGAGTTCCATTTGTCATATTCCCATCTTACTGCCTTTCCCCACTTCCAAGAACCATGTACCGAATACTTCAGGTATGCTAGGTTCAGGGCAAGTGAGCCAGATATGGTCTCTTATTCTGCAGCTAAATCTTCCCTTTGTCTTTGATGGTGCCCATCCATTCGACTTACAGCAAAGGAAGCACTTTAATAGGACTAGAGAAGAGAGATGATAACCTGGTCTACTAGAATTGAGACAATTTCTCGAGACCCATAGATGAGTAGTTGAAATGCAAAAAAATGAGGCAGAAGGTATGGCAGACACTATTTACTAAACTCATGTTATCTTCTTCCTGGAGTGTAGCTAGTTTGCATTTTCCAGACCACTGCACTTAGGGAGTCATGTGACTGACTTCTAGTTAATGAAGTCTGAGTGAAAATAATGTGAAAATATTAGTTGGCGAGGGCTGCTACAATAGAATCCCATGGAGTCGGTGGCTTAAAGAACAGAAATGTAGTTTCTCACTGTTCTGGAGGCTAGAAGTTCAAGATCAAGATGTTGGCAGGTCTGGTTTCTCCTAAGACCTCTCTCCTTGGCCCATGTTTGTTGTGTCTTCACATGGTCTTTCCCCTGTGCACACACATCACTAATTTCTCTCTGTGCAACCAAATTTCTTCTTATAAATCCCAGTCATCTTGGATTAGGGCCCAGCCTAAGGGCCTCATTTTAACTTAATAATGTCTTTAAAGGCCCTGTATCCAAATATGGTCATATTCTGAGGTAATGGCAGGTTAGGGCCACAACATATGAACTGGGGGTGAGGTGCAGTACAGAATTCAGTCCATAACACTATTCATGATTCTCCAGGCTCTCTCTCCTTCCACCAGCAAGCTGTCGACATCCAAGCGATGTTAGAAGCCATAGCTAAAAATGGCCAAGCCTCCACCTTCCTGAGTCCCATAATGATCAGGTGGGAGCAGAGACAACTGTGAACTTGGATCCTGCTTGGACTGTTTATGGGAGTTAAAACACAAACTCCTATATAAGCAACAAACAGACTCCTATATGTTTGAGCATTTAAACATCTCTGTATTAAAGCGTTAGTTGGCTCCCACTAATATAAAGGGAAATGCATTTTTTGACATTTGCCAAAAATCAGCCAGGGTAGAATGAGTATTTATGTTGAGGGTTCTGAGGGCTCCCACAACACTTTATCATTGCCAGTATTATCCCATGGTTTATATCAGTGTTTCTTAATGTGTTTTAAAAGTATGGTATCTTGAGCTTCAACTTACACCTGTTCATCAAAATATCAGTGCTTTTGGGAACCCTGCATTTTTAATAAACCTGTATGTCACTCAGATGCACACTAAAATTTAAGAAGCATTGGTTTACCTGGTGGTAATGAACATTTGAATGGCTCTAGCAAAGCTATTGCCTAGATGTACTTAGCTATGGAGATAAGGTTTGAGGTTTTCTCCACGTAATTATCAAAAATTTTTATTTCCTCTCTATTGTAGGTAAAACAAATAATTCTTTCTTCCCTTTACTCATCATTACTTTATGATGATTTACCGCTGAATAGAGGGTGAAGCTACAATTAAAATTTGTTTATTATTATGAATTATCTTATTAACTTTCAACTGAAATTAAATTTACATTTGATAATGAACTTCACCCAAAGAGTTCTTCCTTGTGTCCTCACCTCAAGGGTTATTTTGTTCTCAAAGCCATAATGTCAGGTTCACACTGAGTCAGAGAAATGAGTAACCCTGAAATATACTCAGACTCCATTATATACACGTGAGTCTTAGGTTGGCATTTCCAGTGAGACAACAGTTCTTTAGGATTTCAATAGTTGTTAACAAATAAAATGGTCCCATGGTCAGTTATTGAAAAATATTAATATAATGTAAAAGTTTATCAGATTTCTTTATATAATAATTAAATTCTGAACCCCTAATTTTTTTAATATTAGGACCATATGTATGTATAATGGTTCTTTTAGTCCTGTGATATTTTAGGACATCTCTCAAAAGGTACTTTAAAGAGAACAGCTCTCCTCTGGAAAAAGAATATTTTGTCTGTGATGATATTACAAAGTTCTATAGTTAATGAGAAATTATGGAAACTAAAAAATTGCTGTATCTGTTAGTGTTAGTATCAGTAATGACTGTTTAGTGTTTTTGTTGGAAGGATCCTCAGGAATGATGTATAGATGGCAAACACTGGGAATATCTGCCTTCATTTTGCCCCCTGGTGCCCTGGTGCCATAGCATGCATTGATAATCAAGAACTATTCTAGTGTACTTAGCCAGTATGGACCTCAAAAGTGACTCTGAACACAGTGCTCCAAGAAGCCACTACAAAACCATCAGAAGTATAGCTCCAGTTGACCTCTACTATTGAGTACTTATAATGTTCAAGAGCCCACCAAAGTCTAGAGTCAATATACATTAATTTGAGGCCAAACTATTTGACTCTGGCAAGTCAGAAAACTTACTTAAGACACAATTGCCTCATCTGGAAAAAGGAAATATTTATAGTATGTATGCTATTGTTGCTGTGAGGTTACATGAGATGCTCCATATAATACACACAAGCCAAAGCCTGACAACTACCATTATTTAATCAATTTCATTTGTTGTTTGCTTTATTAAACACCCTCCCCTCTCATTATACAAAAGCCTGAAACAGGCCCACAGAGTGTCTTAAACTATGTCAAGTTAACAAGTCCAAGATTACTGATTTCCATTTTGGTGTTCTCTCTCCTATGTTCATTCTGTATAAAGTTTTTATTAAATTTATTTCTCTAATAGCAACATACGCATTTCCCTCCTTTATCTCTAACTACTTAGATAGTTCTAAAAAATATTTAAAATAGCTTTCAAAGAGAAGGCTGGTAAGGCATATTCTGGACTGGGAAGGGTTCCAACTCTTCTGCCCAATTTTCCTTGGCGCCAAGGGCTATCATGGAAGACCTAGTTGTAGTGAGAGGTCACAGAGCAAAGCACAGCCTGTTTCATTTTAACAACAGCCTCGCTTTACTTGTTACTGACAATGCCCTCTTTTACATTAGCTATGACCCCAGATGACTAACTACCTTAACAAAAGGAAGTCACACGGTCTAATTGTTCTGGATTCCTCTGCAACAATTCCCTCTTGGGTGAGGAGCATTCTTGGCTTTATTCCAATATATTTATTTATTCCCTCAGTGTGTTAAAAAAAAGGGGGGTGGAGAAATGATAAAGTCATATGCTCAAAATTAACCCCTACCTTGCTGCTACAACTGCTATATCTGATTATTCAGAAATGCCACTGTACATGTGGGTAAAGTCAGTGACTGACTACTCACTACACAAATTTAATCAGTCAATTTGTCATGAAAAATCTTGGACATAATATAAATTAAGTTGTTATTTTAATATGTCCTTTCCCATATAATGAGCAGAAAGGCCTCTCTAAAAGCACAACTCTACCCCTCCCATGGTCCATGGGTCCCTATGACTTCTACATCTCTTCAACCTCCATACTGAGAATACCTGGGCTTCAGCCTGTGAGAAATGCCAGGAATCAATGGGAACAATATGACTCGTGGACCAAGAATAGGAATTCTCACCAGCTGAAAGTTCCAGAATCCATGAGAAATGCAGAGTTCCTCAGGAGAGACTGTCATTTGTGATGTTTGCAAACCTGTTCCATGCAGAAGCAATGGTGGAAGCCACACAACATGGCCTCTGCTCAGTACATCCATCACTGGCCCACCCGATTGAAACCAGCTGGAAAGTTGTCAGCCATTTTAAACACTCAGCTTGGATTAGAGTTGTGCTACCAACTGTGGCTATTTAGAAAAATCACTTAAACACTAAGAGGCATGAAAGAATAAATTCTGAACTTAACTTTTAATGAACATAGGGGAAAAGTGCATAATGAAAGGGCAGGCATTTAACCCGTTAGATAACGCCCTGAAATTTCCACTGTAGGCCAAGGTGGAGTAGATCACTATAGCCTTTCTCTCTCGCTGACTACAAGTAACACTCTGAACATAATATAAAAATCACTCCCTGAAAACCCTGAAAATGATGTGCCAATAGCAGCCCACATAGCTAGAACCCCAACAGAAATCTTGACTTCCTCTCCCCAGAGTTGGGGAAAGAGGCCTCTGAAATTCAAGGAGTATAAGAGAAATCCCCATTTTTCCCATTCTTTGTTTCTCTTCCAGTTTTTACTCAAGGTAGGTCCTAATTACGGAGCTATGCTGCAATGCGTAGGGCCATGGACAGCTAACCCCCCAAGAGAAATTCCACATTTCTAATCAGCAGACAGAGACAGAAGGCCTGGTAAGAGGCAGAACATAGAGGAAAAACCCTGGAGAGGAAAGAGCTGAAGAAGAAAATCTCGTCATTCTGTGTAGAAATAGGAACTTTCAAAAATAAAACAGCGGTAATTAAAAACCAATGGATGTCTCCAGGGCAGAATGAAAATATCCAAGGAAAGACGTGGGTAACATGAGGATAAATCAATAGGAATTATCCAATTAAAAGAAAAGGGAGGACAAATTTAGTAAAATGTAAACCACGCATTAGTAACTGTAGAACATTATCAAAATGTCTTGTATCTGTGTCATTGGAGTCCCAGAAAGACAGAAGAAAGAATCTGGTGCTGAAAAATCTTTTTTGTTTAAATGGCTGAAACTTCTAAAATTTGGTGAAATACATAAATTTACAATTTCAAGAAGTACAGAAAATTTTAAATAGGATAAACTCAAAGAAAACCACCCACAGCTACATTAAAACAAAACCACTAAAAACCAAAGATTTAAATAAAAAATTCTTGGAGAGAGCTACAGAAAAATGACATACTACTTGGAAGAAAATAGAATGTAAAGGCTATTTATCTATCATCAGAAATCATGGAGACCAGAGGAGAGTGGAACAAGTACTTTCAAGTCCTGCCAGAAAAATAGCCTGTCAATCTAGGTTCTATAGCCAGCAAAAATATTCTTCAGGAATGAAGAAGCAATGCATTCTCTGATAAAGACAAATTCAGAGAATTTATCAATAGCACCACTGCTCAAAAAAACTGATGAAAAAATAAAGTTGTTCAGAATGAAGGAAACTGAAACCAGAAGGAAACCCAGAAATTCAGAAAAGAATAAAGTTCAACAGCAACGAGAAATAACTGGAAGACACAATAAGCTATATTTTCTCCTCTTAAGGCTTTTAAAATATGTATAATTATTAAATGTAAAAAATATAATGTTGTCTGGTGCGGTTTTCAACTTCTGTACGTAACTAACACATGTGACAAATACAACATTGCTATAAGTGGAAGATGAAGAGAATGAGATGATTGTGAGGTTTCTCCATTTTTCTTGATTTGGTAAAATATCAACTCTAAGTAGAATGTTAAAGTTTAGGTATATGAGGGCTGTCCAGATAGTGTCCAGCCATGTAATATGAAAAATAGAGGCATTCATGGCTGGAATTTTTTGGACAGCCCTTGTATATATTGTACTCTAAAGTAATCATTTACAGATAAAGTAAAAAAAGCTAATAGGTAAATTAAAATGAGAAGCAGTTAAGATGACAGCAGATTTCTCATCTGAAACAATAAAAATCAGAACAGTAGGGCAACATCTTTAAAGTACTAATGAAAATATATGAATAAACAGAATTCTATATCCAGAAAAAAATCTTCGAAAACAAATGTGAAATAAAGATTTCTTCAGGTAAACAAAAGCTTAAATAATTCAGCAGCAGCAGACTTGCTCTAGAGAGAATGTAAAAGTCTTCAAAGACAAGGAATATTATATGAGATGATCAGCTCAATTAACAATAAGTAATAAAAAGCACTAGAAACATTAACTACATGGGTAAATATAAATACTTTTTTAAATTTACAAGTCTCTCCAAAAGATAACTAACCATTTGAAACAAACATAATAAAAATGCATTGCAGGGTTTATAACAAAAATAGAAGTAAATGCATTACAGTAAAAGCACAAAAACCAGAAGGAAAAATGGAAATATAATGTTTTAATGTTCTTAAGCTTTTATACTGTACATGAAACAGTGTATCATTTGAAGGTAGACTAAGTTAGATACATATTATAAATCCTAAGGAAGCCACTTAAATAACAACATAAAGAGTGATATAGTAAATAAGCTGACAAAGATAAAATTGAATCAATTAAAAATCCTCAATTAATCCAAAAGAGGGCAGCAAGAAGGATTAAAAAAAAAAGAGGGGGCAAATAGAAAACAAGTAACAGAATGATACATTTAATCCTGACCATAACAAGGAATCACATTAACCGTATTTGGTTTAAATATACCAATTAAAAGACAATAATTTCATATTGGATAAAAAAGTAAGATTCAAATAGATGCTGCCTACAAAGTAATTCACTGTGTTCATAAAGACACAAATAGGGAAAAAATAAAAAGTTGGAAAAAGATGTACTATGCTAATACTAACAAAAGAAAATTGGAGTGACTATGTTAATACTACAGTTGCTTTCAAGACAAAGAATATTAGCAGGAATGGAGAAGGTCAGTCCATAATGATACAGGGGTCATTTAGTGAAGAGGACACAATAATCTTTATTGTTTATGCTCCTATTAACAGCTTTAACATAAATGAAGCCAAAGGTGATAGGTCTGCAAAAAGAAACAGGCAATCCACAATAACAGCTGGAGATTTTAACACCCTCTCTCAATAATTGATACAAGAAGACAGAAAATCAGCAAAGACATTGAAGATTTCAACAACACTAATTGACATTTTTAGAATACTCCTACCAATAAGCAGTATGCATATTATTTTCAAGTACACATGAAACATTTACTAAGATAGTACATATGAACCATGAAACAAATCTCAATAAATCTAAAAGATTGGATTAGTACAAATTTTATTCTCTGATTAAAATGAGATTCAATTAGAAATCAATCACACAAAAATATCTTTAAAAATCCCCAAATATATAAAAACTAAGACAATCTTACATAATACAGGGCTAAAAGAAAAAAACCAAAGGAAAATTAAAAAGCATTTTGAACTGAATGAAATTTAGGATTCCGTAAAACAGGGAAATTTATAGCACTGAAGAGACCAACATTAGAAAATAAAGTCTCAAAACAATGACCTCAGCTTCTACATTAAGAAACTACAGGAAGAGTTAATAAATCCAAAGTAATCAGAAAAACGGAAATAACAAAGATCAGAGTGAGCATCAATATAATGAAGAAGAGAGACTTAAAGTTAATTTTTTGAGAAGATCTATTAAATTGATAAACCTCTTACAAGAGTGCTCAGGAAAATATAGAGACAGGAAAAACAAAATATCAAATTAGCAGTGGTAGGAGTGAGATCATCACAAACTGACAGCACTGATATCAAAAGAATAAGAAAACATTAGGAACAATACAATGCCAAAAATTTTGAGAACACAGATAAAAATAGAAAATTTACTTCAAAGACATAAATGATCAAAGCTTGTTCCTGAAGAAACCAGACACCCCTATTTTTACTAAGAGAACTAAATGTGTACTTACATATGTGTCCACAATAAATACTCAATGCCCAAATGATTTCACTGAGGAAATCTACAAAATATCTAAGGAATAAATAATACCAGTAGTCTACACACTCTTCAAGAAAACGGGATATAAGAACTTCCCCACTCATCCTATGATGACAGAAATGCTCTGCAAACAAAATCAGACAAATAAATGGAAACAACAATATTAACAATAAAAACAACAACAATGACCAATATCCCTCAAGGACATAGAAGCAAAAATTTTTTTTTTAATTTTACATATTGAATTGAACAATATATAAATAGGTAACGACAACATAACCAAGTGGGGTTCATCACAGAAATCAAGTTTTTATTTTCCTATTAAAAATTTTAAATTAAACCAATTTGAATTCCATCAATATATTTTAACTATATTAACCAACTAAAAAAGAAAAGTGTCCAAATCAAGACAAAGATGTCTTGCATTTATCACCTCTATTTAATATTGTACTATAGGTTTTAGTCAGTACAAAGAAAAAGAATTGTTTTAAACATCTAAAGTTAAAGAAAGAAATGAAGTTACCTTTTTTCACAAACATGATCATTTCCATAAGAAATCCGAGAATGTAAAAAAAGCTATTAGAACTTGAGTGAGTATAGCAAGTATACAGACACAAGATCAATAATATATAAAACATATAAAATGTAAAGTGTATTTCTATGTACAACATACAATCATTAATTAAAATTTGTTTAAAATTTGTCAAAACAGCAAAGGTGAAATATTTAGAGATAAATCTATCAAAGAAATGTGCAAGATGTTACACTGAAAACTATAAAACATTGCTAAGAGAAATGGAAGCTCTAAATAGACTGAAAAAATATGATGTCTATGGATCAGTAGGCTCAATATTGTGAAGATGTCAATTCTCCCCAAATTGATCTATAGATTCACCCCAATCCCAATCAAACGTCTAACAAACAAATATGTAGAAATTGGCAAGTTGGTTCTAAAATCCATATGGTAATTAATGCAAAGGACCAAGAATAGCTAAGCAACTTTGAAAAAGAAGAAAAAAGATAGAAGACTTAGACTATCTGATTTCAACATTTAATATAAAGTTTTAATAATTGAGACCGCGTGGTACTGGTATCAAAAAAGACAAATAGATCAATGGAACAAAACAGAGTACAGAGTCCAAAAACAGATCTACACATTTATGGTCAATTGATATTTAACAAATGCAAAGGCAATTCAGTGGAGAAAGGATAGTTTTTGTTTGTTTGTTTGTTTGCTTGCTTGCTTGTTTGTTTCTACATCTGAACAAACATTTCACCAAGGAATCTAAATACGTAGCAAATAAACACATGGAAAGATGTTCAACTTCATTAGTTTTTAGGGAAAGAGAAGTTGAAACCACAATTAGATGCTACTACATACCAATTAGAATGGCAGAAATAAAAATACTGACCATATCATTGCTTCTTGGCCTTTTGGCTAAGATCATGTATAAAAATAATGACCATACCAAGTGTTGGTGAGAATCTGGAGGAACTGAAATTCTCATATTCTTTTTTTCCAAACACAGAGACAGAGAGAAGTGGGAGGGTCCAGAGCAGTCTCCGTAGTTGTACGTCATCTGTTTTTGACATGGTTTCGTTCCACACAGGTAGAGGAGGGCCGCACAGGGCAGGAACTGGGCAGAGGGCCTCCCACATGGGAGGCACATCACCTCGAGTCAGGGGCCGAACGGGGGGGTGAGAACTGAACTGGGGACCTCCCGCAATGGGAATCACACCCCAGTTCAGCATATGGGTCCGCACGGGCCGGGGCCAGGATTCGATCCACAGTCCCCGGGGCTACAAAGTGAGCACTTAACCCACTGAGCCATTCCTGCTTCCCAAAATTCTCATATTCTGATGGTTGGTAAGTAAATTAGTATATGCATTTTTTTTTTAAGTCAGCAATTTCTTTGAAAGTGAAACATATCCCACCATATGACCCAAGAGAAAAGGAAATATTTCTGAATATAAGGACTTGTACAGGAGTGGGGTAGAAGGGTTGTGGAAAGGAATAAGGAAATTTGGGGAAGCAATGGATATATCCATTATCTTTGACATATCCATATGTCAAAATTTACTAAGTTTTACACACTAAATATATGCAGTTGACTGTAAGTCAATCATACCTAAATAAAGCTGTTAAAATTTCAACTAATAAATTCTAAATTTAAAAAAATCAGGCAACAACCAAAACAATATAGAAGCTGTGTTTTGCTGGGCACTTACTATATACAGTGGTACCTCGGTTCACAAACTTAATTCGTGAACTGACTCTGGTCGCGAACCGAATTGGTCGTGAACCGAGTTGTTCGTGAACAGAAGCATTCGTGAACCGAGGTACCACTGTACTCCAAGTGCTACACTAAATGCTTTTTATACATTATATCACCTAATTCTTTTGAAAAACCTAAAGCAGGTACTATTAAAAAGAATCTGAGATACAGGGAAGAGATATAATTTGCCTAAGGTCACATAATTAGAAAAGAGTAGAGCTGGGATTTCTTTTAGGGACAATCATCTTAGTGACGATACCATGAGGAAACTGCACTCAGAGGCAGCCACAGAGCTGGGAATCCATTATAGCTCTGTCTGACTTCAGAGCCCAAGCTCCTCATTGCTTCATTCTACTGCATCCCTTGTTGGAAACATCCTGACAGTTATAACAGTCACCTTAGACTGACCAAACCTGTGCTAATTATACGTGTGCTTTTGGCCTCTATAGTCACCATAGATGGGGCCCACACACACCTTCCCCAGCACTGCATGAATGAAAGTTTACTAGCAAAATTTCCTAGTGGAATAAAATGAAAGAAATTGAAGCTCAGAAGGTTAAGAAACACACCTAAAGCCACACAACAAAATAGTGGTAAAATTGGAAGTCAAACTCAGGTTGGCTAACCCCAGAGCTGGATAACTTCTGACTCTCCAAAAGAGATGCTCAAAATCTGCCAGCCAGAAAATTATACCCTCTAAGGCAACCACGAGGGACTCGGAGGTGTTGAAGGACTGCAGATGAGCTGAGACAAGCTTACAAAGGAACGTGGGTGTCCTGTTCCAGGGACACACAATTAATGCTCAGCTCTCCTTGTCTCTGAAGACAATGCATTCCAAGCTCACAGCCCTTTGAAGAGTGGAGGGGCTCCGCTATTGAACTGTCCAGCACCCCTGCTATCTCAAGGTTAACTAATCATTTTCCTTCATAATTCACTAGAGACTGATAACTATTATTGCCCTGTCTAACACATACTTGTATGTGCTAGTTAAATATAGATTGCTAAGAATTGGGATAGGCATTTTTTCAGTTCAACTTTACCAAGGGTATTTGGAGTCAGGATTCTAGAACCATATGAATTACCACAGAGGAATTAACATGTAAACTGAATAAAACAAAGAAAAATTTCCATTTTTCTCAGGCTAAGATCAGGGATAGGACAGGTAGGACCACAGGGCTTGCTGTCCTTTTTCCTAGTTAACAGGGAACTTCCAGAAATCACAAGTGAGTTGTAAAGCTTTAAGAGATGAGTTCTAAGCAAAAAAGAAAATAAGTAAGAAAGTCAAGGAGCGAGAGATGAAAAAGAAATTAGAGCCCATGAATAGAAATCTATGACATATTTATAAAAACTCCAAACCCACATAACACTACTGGTTGTTCTCCAATATCTATTCTCCTCTCCTGTAGTTGTGGGTTTTGAACTGGGCTGTAGCCTGCAGCTGAGGACTATACGTCCCAGCCTCCCTACCACCAGATGTAGCAGCCATGATACCAAGTTTTGGCCAAGTGATGAGTGGTAGTAACGTACACAGCATCTAGACTGTGCATTTAAAGAAAAGAAATACGTTGTTCCCTGTCTTTTCTTCCCCTTCTGGTGGTTAGAGCAAAGACTGAATAGAGGGAGCTGGAGCAGCCATCCTGAACTAAGAGATGGAAACTGTCGTGTACTGAGGATGGCACAATGTGACAGAAGGAGCCTTGGGGCCCTTTTCACTGCCAAACGGTCAAGACAATCCTAGGTGACCTACACAGATTGACGTAAGAAAGAAGTAAACTTCTATCTTATATAAGCCACTGGACTTTGGGATCTTTGATTTATGGCAGCCTAATGTGAATTCTAACGAATACATCAGATCATATGAGAGACTGATAATTAGGATAACGGTATCAAATTATATTGATGGAAAAGAGGACTCTCTCATTGCAACAAACTCTTCTGGAAACACGTCCTCTAACCACCAGATGGTATAAGTTCAAGAAATCAAAAGAGTGATTTACTGTCACAGACACAGACTCCAGAAATCTAGGTGTAGTAAGTCATTAAGCCAGCTCCATTTTCCCTTGCAGATTCTTCATGAAGGCTCAGAATATAACACTTGAAATGTGGAAAATCTTCCTTCTCTTTCACAGCCAGAAGCTGCAGCAGCACGCAGAGCTCTAAGCCTGCTGCACACACACACCCACCAGGCAGCAGGCCCTCCGGGGAGGCCCCCTGATTTAAGAGTCTTCTCTGTGTGAAACATAGCAAGTCCAGATCCCCTCAGGACCCCGCCTGGGGGCCACAGGACCCAGAGCCCTTCTCATGGCCAGGATGCTCTGGACAAAAGACGGTCTGGCACTGAGCAGCAAGGCCATTATTTTCATTTAAACCATACAT
Source organism: Craseonycteris thonglongyai (assembly GCA_004027555.1). Taxonomy (NCBI): domain Eukaryota; kingdom Metazoa; phylum Chordata; class Mammalia; order Chiroptera; family Craseonycteridae; genus Craseonycteris; species Craseonycteris thonglongyai. Next base: position 12,833 of record PVKE010005231.1, read on the forward strand.
GTCATGTCCTGTTTGTGAGAAACACGTTAAACTACTCAGAAACACATTCACCACGGGCTCCGGAGTGGGATTCACATTCCTACGGACTGGCGTACTGTAAACTACACGGGGGGCGGGTGGGGGGTGGGATGGCTCCTCACTCCTTGTTGTAACAGAGACCCCCACCCCCAGCTCCGTGGACAACGGGGCCTTCTCTTCACTGTTCGATGTGGGTCTTAATGTTTCTTCAAGTGCCCAAAACATAATGAGCCACGTTATCCACGAGAGCCCTGAACCTTGAATTTCTTTAAAATTCTCTCTTAACAATTTTTATTTTCATTAAAAAAAAAAGGTAAGAATTCATCCAAGGAAATAATACCCAAGAGGAAGATGGCTGCCCCATTTCAGCTAGATTGTAACAGGAGATGGCTGGTTGACCATGACTGAAAGGCATCGTGGAGACACAAACCACCCCCAATAAAGCCAGATCGGCTGTCCTCAGCCACTATACAGTCAGAATAGCGTGGATGGAAATGTGTTCACCTGTAACACATAAGATGCAGAAGTCTTCATCTGCTGGTGAAAGAAGTAACTACTAAACATGGAGAAGATAATTCGGTCAAGTGTAATTTCAGTGTACCCTGCTGCGCACTAATTCACCAAACATATAGCATTTATATGAAAACTACATTCTAAAATATTAAAACTAGAACCCAACTCTAGGCCTTTGGCCAAGTCAAATAATAAACAGTGTGATAACTATGTCTGCCTTCACGCATGACATTTCTTCAGGGGAGAGAGATTTATCATTTAAACTGCACATATCACATCCTGTGGAAGTTTTTTAAAAATTGAACTATTTCCTCCAAATGCTTAAAGGCAAACAGATACTGAATCAAACAGAATCAAAGTCACAAAAACCCATGAAGAATATTCTTAAAGTAGCCATACAGTTAATCAGAACAAAAGTGGAACAAGTAGAATTCCTAAAAGCCAAAATAATATCTGCCAGAATTCACTGGAGATGTGAAGGCAAATGACAAAACGCCTTACTTCCCTTGCCCTGGGACTGATACTTTCTTTGTTGAAATATTCACAAATTCTGCAGTAATTTAATTTTACTTTAGCTCTATTTATGTAAAAAGATACCCCTGGCCCCTTAAATGCAGATGGTGAGTAAGAACATACTTGGTTATCGCACCCAGGGCTGCAACATCCTGCTCTCTCCTCTCTGGTGCATCCGTCAGAGAGAGAAGGACATCATGCCTCTGAGAAAGATGGAAGATCCTGCTCCTCTTGGCACTGCTAACAAAGAACCTTATCTTTGCTTTTCTTACAAATACAAAAGGGTGTCTTTCACAGGCAGAACTAATACTCCTGATCGCAGTAATCAGCCTCAAAACTAAACTTGGGCCTGTGGTTGGTTCAGACATCCTGGTCTTGGGTCTTCAGACGTCAGCCTAGCAGCAGGTGTGGTTGCGTCTACTGACAACACTCTTGAGACCCTGAGTAACAGCTCTCTTGTTTACATGATCATCCTGCCATATGCCACCCAAAGAATGGCTTAACAGAGAGAAAGACCAAAGGGCACACTCTGGGGCTCAGGAAGAATGTTGTGGTTCATCCAGTTCAGAACACAATTCATTCTTCATCTGCTAATTCATTGAGCTGGCACTGTTCTAAGCCTCGGAAATACAGCAAAGAATAAGATAAGGTCTAGGCTTTGCCAGAGCTAATATTCAAAAATGGGGATGATGAATAATGCACAAATAAATGAAATACACACAGACAGATATGCACACATGCGGCGGTGGTGAGTGTTGCAAAGAAAAACATCTATCCCCCAGAGAAATGAAAACACACATCTACATGAAATTTTGTACACAACTATTCCTAGCAGCATTAGTCATAACATAATAATAGAAGAGTGGAAACAACCCAAATGTCCATTAACTGATGAATGGATAAACAAAATGTGGTATATCCACGCAACAGAATATTATTTGGCAATAAAAAGAAATGAAGTAGTGAGACGTCATAACATGGGTGGACCTTAAAAACACTACACTGCATGACAGAAGCCAAACACAAAATCCACACACTGATTTCATTTATGGAATATCCAGAAGAGGCAAATTCATAGAGACAGAGAGTAGATTAGTGGTTGCCAGTGACTGGAGAGAGGCGGTACTGGAGAGGGACCGCTTAATATGTATGGGGCTTGGGGGAGCGGTAAAACCATTTTGGAATAAGACAGTTGTAATGGCTGCACAGCACTGTGCATACACTAAAAACCACTGCAGTGCACACTTGAATTGGTTAAAGTGATGAATTTGGGGTTATGTAACTTTTATTTAAACATTAAAAATATTTATTTCTAAATAAGAATAAAAGAGCAGGCAGGGTAAGAGGACAGAGGTAGCAAGGAAGGTTCTATTTTAGCAAATGTGATCAGCAAAGCTTTCACAGAGAAGTTGACACTGAAGCAGAAACCTGAATGTAATGAGGTTACAAACCAAAAAAGATATCTGAGGCTCTGTCCTCTGCTATTCCTTTCTCAATCTCTCTCTCTCATCATCATCACCATCATTTTTTATTGTGGCAATATATATGTGTGTATGTGTGTATGTGTATATGAATGTATGCATGTATATACACACATATATGTATGTGTGTATGACATACACATATATACATACACACATATATATACATACATACATACATTTTGTGTGTGTATATACATATATATGTGTGTGTGTATATATATAGATATATAGATATATCTATATATATACACACACACACACACAAAATGTCTCATTTTAATCATTTCCTATTTACAATATTGTGTAAGCACCACAAACACTGTCTATTCCAAAACTTTTTCATTGTCTTAAAGAGAAAGATGCTAGTCCTCTTTTAATGCTACAATTAAGTCATTAATACAGAAAACACCTTGGAGTAAAAAGTGGTAAACCATTTACAAGGGGAAAGGTGAGGGAGAGTGTAGTAGCTATATCACTATTCTCTCCTGTTCAGTAGGAAGTTGATCCTGGCGATGACAATTACTGTGCTACACAGGATACTCAGCCTCTGAGAGAAGGTAGGTGTGGGCAGAAAGGATGTTTGGCAAGATTCGCCTTTTAGTGGGAAAAGATCCTCCCTCATCACACAGCATCTGATGTTCACAGGTATGCTGACTCATGGGTAGAATGTGAAATGGCCAGGCACCGCCCCACATCTATGCAAAGGACAGCTACCCAACTAAAGCCAGGTCTAAAAATCCCAACTTCTGCTCCCCAAAGGGTACAAAACCTCAAAAAATCTAACGGAACTATCTTCCCATATCTTGGCATCAAACCTTAATAATTCACAGAAAGAGCAATGCTTTTTTCTTTTTTCACTTGAATTCGTCATATGTGCAGGTAGGTACACACACGATAACTAAACCTCTAGAAAGGAAACACATTACTTAAAGATGAAGAAATGTAACAATGGTTAAAATTGTATTAGTTTAAGGTAGGTAACACAGAATTCTCAGCTTTTGTTTTCTCATAACATCATTCTTCTTCTGGCTATAACCTGGTAGATATAGTACATGTCGTTGGTACTTGTGTGGATTTTAAATTTGCAATGCTGGCAAGAGAAACAAATTTACACACTCTAAAATATAAGGCCTTACTCAATATACGTACACATACTTAAAACACTACAAAGCTGCCACGAGGCAAGTATGTGGTCTGAACAACTCTGAGCACAAGTACTGAAAGGCTCTGGTGCCTAGAGTAAAAGTTCACTCCTGTTCATGACGAAACTGAAGGGAGGTTCCAGGGCCCCCGAAAAGCGCCCCAGCTTCAGCAGTGGGTGGATCCTGGCTTATCTGAGTCACAAAGTGAGCAGGAACGTTTTGATTCCAAACACAAGTCTCCTTACTGTGCAGTACGACAAAAATATTCTGCAATACCACTAGGCTGAAAACACTGCACGTCCGGGGTGTTCTCTAAACGAACACCACCATATGTGAGAGCTGACAGGGCAGGCTTGAGGCCGCCACTTTGCTCTTTAGAGCCCACGGGCTGTCTCGTGCGTTCCTGGCATGTGACACCTGCATTTGCTATTTATTGCTTTTTGTTTAATTTTATTAAATTTATTGGGGTGACACTGGTTAGTAAAATTATATAGGTTCCAACTATACTGTTTCATAATACATCATCGATACATTGCATTCTGTGCTCACCAGCCAGGGTCAGGCCTCGTTCCATCCCTGTGTATTTGACCCCCTTTCCCTCTTTTACCACACACACCTCCTACCCCAACCCTCTGGTAGCTACTACACGACTGTCTATGTCTATGAGTTTTTGTTTGCTTGTTTGTCTTGTGCATTGGTCACTTTCGTTTTATATCCCACGTATGAGTGAAGTCATATGGTTCTCATCATTATTTCTCTTAGCAAGATCATTTCAAGATCCACCCATGTGGTCACACGTGGCAGTATCTCCCCTTTTCTTATGGCCGAGGACTATTCCATTGGGTACATGCACCACATCTTTCCAATCTACCCTCTGGCCAAGGTCCACGCCTGCAGCCTCTTCGCCGCCTTTTGCGCCCCCTGTGCTGAGCCCAGCCCCGCCCCCACTCCCAGCTGCAGCAAAGTACCTCTGGGCCTCTGGGTCGCTGAGGAGTCCCGCAGCGACATGGACCCTCAGCGCCTCACCACACCGCACCCAGCATCTCCATCAGCTGGACACAGCTGCGCGATCGTCCCCGCCAGCTTTCACGCACTGACTGCTCTCCAGCAACCTGGGGCTCTTCACACAGCCTGTCTTCTGACTGTCCCTCTTTCACATGGGGGGACTTGATCGCTTTGGGGGTCTGCTCCCTGAGCTGCAGAAGGGAGGGCTGCAGGACTCCTCAGCCGTGGGCGCACCGCACCTGGCTCTGCCCATGAAATCATGTCTTTCTTTTTTTCCTCTTCTCCTTCCCTCACTCACACCCCCCCTCCCACCCTCACTGAGTAACTCTAAAGTTTTAGAACCCCTTGATTCCTGTAGGCCTTCAAACAGCAGTGTGGCTCCGTCTGAAAGTGTCGGGGCCGCTCGAGCTGTCTTCACTGTTGTCCGTGCCCCTGGGGCCAGGGTGTAGAATGACCGGTAAGTCTCCAGGCTCCCGACCACGCCAGCCCAGCGGGCTGCTCCTAATGAATAACAAATGGGCCTTCCTGGTGCATTTGCTCAGGACAAGCTGCCATTACAAGCCGCTTTGTTTTCTTAGCGTTGTGGTCATGGATCATCTTGCTTGGCTAGATGTCATCTTTGAGAAGGTCACCAAAGGTATGTGCGCCCTCCTTTAGACTCCCCTCCCACCCGCCTGCACCCCCATCACCACCCCTCCATTAAGGGAAGGGATAGCAAATGCGGGTCAAGTACTCAACACCTTTGTTTGGACCTACGGAACCAGAAAAATCTAGGAGTCCACTCCTAGACCTGCTTATCAGCTATAAATGTTCCCTGTTTTGTAAGAGAAGTTCTATAAATGAGGGCAAATTGTTAGCACAGATCCTGGACAAGTCCCAGGGGCGACACGGGATGGCACTGTGCTTTCAACATTGATTTGGGGATGGGGGGTGGGGGATACTCTTTATCCCAAAACTGAAAAATCAGATCTTGATTCAGACTAGAAAAGATTTGGGGTTTTTTTGGTTTTGGGGGGTTCCCCCCCCCCAAGCCTCCTACTATTCATCTTCATTTCACAGATATTTAAAGCATATATTATGTTGCTATGGACAATTAGCCTTTTATCCAATTTTACTTGAGAATTTAACTCTCCCACCTGAAGGTTTTAATTATACCCTCAGCCCCATACTTAGGCCTCGGTTCCTGCAGCTGGAAATCTGCCCCAGTGATGTTATAACCTTGTTAATGTAACAAAAGAGGAGTTTACTTAAAACTGGACTGACTATGGACTTAAGCCAAATTTACTTGAAAGAGGAAAGAGTCTGTCAAAAATCCTATAGTAAACACGGCAAAGCAGTTCTTTCATAGCCTTCCCTTAATTCATAGCGACAAGCAATTTACATGTAAGTGGATTCATATGCTCCACCAAGAGGCCTTCTCTCTCCAAACCGGGGTGGTGTGCACGCCCCCCACCCTCACTACAACCCGCCTCCCCTTTTTCTTTTCTTGCCTCCCTTTTAGTTTTTTGTTTTTTTTTTTCTTTTTCTTTTTCTTTCTTGGTATGTGGAGTAAGCCGTTCTCCTTAGTGAAACAACACAAATCCACAATGTTTTAATCACCCCAAAGCATAATTAGGGCCCTCTAAACATTTACCAAGCCAGTCGTTCTGAATAAAGGCAGCTGAAATTTCTGAAAGCCACTCTTAGAGCTGACTCTTGTCCTGTCAAATACACACTTTATATTCTCTGGAAGCCTGCTCATAAAGAGCAAAAAAACTCCTCTACTAACGAGGAAAGAACTGTGAGCCTGAAGTGGGAGTTGTTGTTCAAATACCAGAGTCCACGTTGTTCTCTGTTGCCAAAATCCTGCAGGGCTTCTTACCGTCTCCTGTTAATTAGATTACCCTTTTTAGTCCACACACTAACAAAAAACATGCATTAGACTAAACAAGAAGTGACAACAAGGAAGGTTTGAAGGGAGAACCTTCTGAGAAAACATTAAAGAAAAACATCACACTTAATATCACTGTATAAAGGGGGAGAAAAAGAGAGAGAGACTGCAGGTAATTTCAGCTTGCAAAAGGGGAAATCCCTAACATTTTAGAAGCAAAAAACCAAAAAAATTAATTCTCCCCAAGTAGAAAGCCAGGCAGGGGATTGTTTTAGTTACATTATTTTCAACTATGCTCTTTGACAAAATCCATCCATAGCAAACAACTGGCCAGCACTCAAGTTTCTTTCATGCACATTGAAAGTTTAATTAGTTCTAACTAGATCAAAAGTTGTTTTTCCCCTTTTTGGCATGTATCTGTACCATTTCTGTGCTATTGGGAAGCTGCTAGACATCAAAGGCAGATCCATCATTCTCAGGGAACCTCCGCTCCTTGGAGGCAATCCCCATCTACCTTTGCTTCCATGCCACTGGATCGTGTGGCAGCCAGGGCCACGCGGGTGGGGGCTGGTGGCCCTCCAGGCTCCTTCTCACTCCTCCTGAACAGCACCCAGTACCGAATGGCCTGCTTGTTCCCAAGAATGCCTCTAGCCAACCCCAAACGAACCATTACCACGTGCAATCATGGCAAATCCCCCAAAACTGAGAACTTCTGAAATATATTCTAAGATTGAGAGAGTCCAGTATCATTTAGGCCTTTAATAGTCCACAATATGGAAAACTACTTCAACTCCAAAGTTAGCCTAACTTTTGGTTCTCTCTCTCTTTTCTTCTTTTTGTTATTATTATTATTTTGGTACTTTTTTCTATTCACTCTACAAGGTCTTTGCTTCCAGGCTTTGAACAGGGTTAGCAAATTAGCAGGCAAATCAATTACCTACCCAGAGCCTTCTACTTATGGGAGAGTTTAGAGGTTAGGTTGGATATTAAAGGCACCGGCAGCAGGCCAGGGTTAGCATCCCAGCCCCCCTCCACATTAGCTGTGTATCTCAGACAGGTTTACTTCACCTCTCTTGGACCCAGTGTCTGTCTCTGTCACCTAAGAAGAATATCTCCATCAGGTTGCTACAAGAAGTAAGCATACTGGAAAGCATTGAGCCCTGCATGTGCCAAAAGGACACTCAGTAAGTGTTACAAGTGTAGATACTAACCAGAGGGATCACTTCCTTTAGCGAGCATAGTCGTAAAGTTGCCTTGTCTGGTCTTTTAACTACAAAGATTAAGTTGTTTTAAGGTTCTTTATATATATATACACACACACACACACACACACACACACACACTACTATGCCAAGAACTGAACTAGGAACTACTTAGTAGACTATATTTTCCTTTGTCAGAGTGGCAAGCTCTATGAGCTACACATTCTAGTGGCTTCTTCACCTACTCAGAGTCCTTGGCACACAGCTAGAAGTCACATGGCCCAAGCCATGCAAATGACAAAGGAAAAAGTCCTTGAAAGAGGTCCCTTCCCACAGGTAAAGTTGTCATTTACCCATCTGCTGGAACACAGATGTGAAGACCAGAGACAGCTGCAGCAGCAATTTGGCAGAATAAAGACAAAAGCTGGCCAGGACCCAGGAGAAAATTGGACGGCAGTAGTAAACTACACGACACTTTCTGAACTGTTTACCTCTGGACTTATTATTCTGTGAGAAAACAGGTTACTCATGTATGGAGTTTTCTGTTGCCTCGCTGATATCCACCCTGATGGCTCTTTTGCCCAGAAGATGTGGCTACAAGGAAAAGAAAACCTCTGGACACCCTGCAGACTTCCCTGGGCCCATTTAAGGAAAGATTAAATGGCAACTTGAGATGCAGAATAGAATGTCTCCTTCCCAAACACGTCCCACTTCCCCTTCTAACAGCCCTACCACAGTCTGCAGGATCACACACCACGATTACTAAATCGTGGTTTTATCACTTTCTGTGATATTTTGGCTTCCCTTGGGTTCCAAAATGTTATGTTTAAAAATCTCCATACTTGTCCTTGGTTGTATTCCAAAAAGAAAAGACTTCACTGGCGTGCATGTGCCTCCCTAAAACGCACTAAGAGGACATCTTGAAATGAACACATTAATGGGTGTCCTTTAAGCCCTCCACTTCCCATTTTCCCATTAGAACCTCCTTAATTTAGCACCCCAGGATTCTACTTAAATTACCTTCTTAGTTGGGATTAGGGGAGCAAAAGGAGACCACGGAGCCCTGACCCTGACAGTTCAAATTGTCAGCGCCAGGAGACTGACACACTTTTCTCCCCACGAATCCCGCACTGCGTGGCATGGTCTCAATTTTATAGAAATCCAAATGCTTATACACTTAGCCAATCCCCAAGTGATTTGGATAAACTCAGTACTGAATAAGTGGGGCATTTATGTATCTTGAATATCTCTAGTTGCTTGATGCCAGGGCCTCAATATTTTGATAAAGTGATGACAGGAAGAACACAGAGAACAAAAAGGAAAAGCACAGAAAATACTAGAAGTACATGGAAAAACTATGAACCGCTAGAATTTATTTTGTCTATTAGAGAGTGAATATATGTCCATAACGCAATTTTCAAAATATAGATTTTAGAGGCCAGATTGGTTTTCCTTCCTTTTTTAAGGAAACTGAAGCAGATCTGGGCTCAGAATATTCAAGGGCAATTTCGAAAAGCCACTCTGAATTGTCCTCCTCCTGAATCTGCCAAAAAAAGTACAGTCTGTAGCAGAACTGTCAAATAGAAAGATAATACAAACCAAATTTTCTAGCAGCTACATTAAAAAATATAAAAAGTAAGCAAAATTAATATTTTTATTTAACCCACTATATACCCAATATTATTTGAACAAAAAATCAATATAAAATTATTTTTTCATACCAAGCATTTATGTATTTTTTCATACTATATTCCTTTCCTCGTGCTAAGTTTTTTAAATCAAGTGTGTGTTTTCCAGTCACTACTTCCCTCAGTTTGGACAAGCCCATTTCACATGCTCAAACCACATAAGGTTCATGGCCACTGGACTAGAAGCAGTGGTCTAAAGTGCCCATCCTGTGCACACACACATAGACACACACAGTCAATATCACAAAGGTTGTCATAAGAGCAGTATAGTATTTATCTTTTTTGACTCATTCTATCCATCCCACGTACTTAGTGAAGGGATGGGTTATAAATCAGCAGCAGGCATTTTAGAGCTTAATCTACATAAATTCCTGATACACAGCAATTATTCATCTACAAAAATGGTAATTTCATGTGGTTCAACCTAATCTGTTGACCTGAAGTTTTAAGGAGAGTGGTCATGGTGAGATTCAGAACTTAGGCCCACAGAAGGCCTCCAAAAATGTCACTGACATGAGTGGTTGCTGATTGCAAAAGAATGGGCCACTATATTTCAGGTCCAAGTGCAGCAATTCAGTAACTGCTAAAGCGTTTAGCTCCTCTGTTATGGGCCAATACACACTGTCTGCAAGCCTTGATCCAAAAGCAAGGTGCTGACCAATGACCATTGTTCCAGGCCACCATGGCCATGCAGCTCAAGGCCTATGGTTGCAGATGCCTGGAAGCACGTCACTTAGAAGTTCCTCAAGCTCAGTCTTTGCAAATCCATCACCTCCAAATTGCTATAAACACCACCATCATCGTCGTTATCACCATCATCAGCGCCATCACTGTGTTTGCCCACTACCATCATCACCACCATTCCATCATCATTGTGTCACCACGACCACCACTACCACCACCACCATTGTCATCATCACCCATCATCACCGCCAACACCATTATCACCATCATCACAATACTTCCCGTTTACGGTAATCAGTTCTTAGTTTCTTTTACCCATTTCCTTAGGACATTTTCAATCCTTCATCCATTGAACTCCTATTCAATCTTTAAAACCTAGTTTAAATATCACCCCTCAAAGTTCTCCCCATCTCACAGACCAAATGCATGGCTCCCTCAACTCTGTGGAACCACTGAACAAGTCCTTTGTACATGTCTGGGTTATAACATAATGACTCAATTATTCAATCTTCTCTCCCTACTTTTAGCTCCTAGATCTGTGTCAGGTACCTACTAGAGGACTCAAATATCAATCAGTGGAATTCAAATGAATAGGTTTCAAGTTATAAAGATATAATTCACCTATTACACAATTCACCCATTTAAAGTGTACAATTAAATGGGGTTTTGTATGTTTAATTGTAAAACCATCATCACAAATGAATTCTAGAAAATTTTCAGTATCTCCAATGGCCCTAGGCAACCACTAATCGATTTTCTGTCTCTGTGTATTTGCCTATCTGCACATAAATTGGATTCTACAATACGTGATATTTTGTGACTGGTTACTTCCACTTTGCATGATGTTTTCAAAATTTTTCATGTTTTACCACCTATCAGTACTTCATTTCTTTTTAATGTTAAATAGTGTTCCATGTTTTGATAGATCTCATTTTGTGTTTCCATTTGGGTTGCTTCCACTTTGGGCTCTTATTCATAGTACACCTGTGGAACCTCCATGTATAAGTTTCTACATGGATACAGGTTTTCATTTCTTTTTGGGTATGTACCTAGAAATAGATGTGGGAGCACTGTTTCACATTCTGAGGAGCTACAAAGCTACCAAACTGTTTTCCAAAATGGTTGTACCACTTTATATTCCTGATGAATGCCATTTCCAATTTTTCCACACCCTCACCTTGTTACTGTCTTTTCTATTATAGCCTTCCTAGTGGGCACAAAGTGGGATCTCCCAAAATACTACTGATATTGAGCATCCTTTCATACGCTTATTGGCCATTTGTATATCTTCTTTGGAAATATGTCCATTCCAATCTTTTGCCCTTTATCAATTGAGTTATTGGAATTTTATTGTCAAGTTGTAAGAATTCTTTATATATTCTGGACACTAGTCCTTTATCAAATATCATTGCAAATATTTTCTACCATTTATTTTTAATTTTTAAATTCATTGCTAAACTTATTGGAGTGACATTGGTTGGTAAAAATGACATAGGTTCCAGGTGTACAATTCTACATTACACAGTCTCTGTAAATTTATTATATTATGTGCTCACCACCCAAAGTCAGTTCTCTTTCCATCACCAAATATTTGATGCCCCTCCCTCTTCCTCCACCCCTCTCCCTCCTACCATTTTTTAGATTGCTTTTTCTTGATGGTATCCTTTGAAGCACAAAATTTTTAATTTTGATGAAGTCCAACTTATTTTTTCTTTAGCTACTTGTCATTTTGGTTTCATATCTAAAAGGACTTTGTCTAACCCCAGGTCACAAGTATTCATACATGTTTTATTATAAGAGTGTTACAGTTTTAACTCTTACATTTAGGTTTGTGATCCATTTTGATTTAATTTTTGTATATGGTAAAAGAAAACCCTTCCTACAGCTTAGAGTTTTCTGAAATAAATAGTCCACACATATGTTTTTATGTGTGTATCTTACATACACTTTACTACTAGCTTCTTCTTCAATGTCAACAATACTCAAGTATGCTATCTCATGAGCATTTTAGAGAGAGACCTAGCATTCAAGATGTCCTGAGAATCTTATACAGGGAGAATCTAGGAAAGCTAAAAAGCCTGTTCATCATCAAGACACAGTTAATGTTGGCAAAAATTCTTCAAATTTTGACTTTATATTGTTCTGTGATATCATTCTTTTATTGTCTTAAATTATTTCTATATTTGGAATACTGAGAATTTATTAGATGTTTATGGTTTCTTGCTTTTGGGTGTCATTTCTTCTTCTTTCCTTTCCTCTGTCCCTTCCTTGATCCCTCCATTCTTTCCTTCCTTCCTTTCTTCCTTCTTTCCTTCCTTTCCTCCTTACTACCTTCCTTCTTCCTCACTTCTTTCCTTCCTCCTTACTTCTTTTCTTCCTTCTTTTCTTCTTCCCTCCCTGCACCCTGCTCAACTCTCTTCCTACATTTCTCCTAAGATCCAACCTTGCCTTCCTTCCTTCCTTTTTCCCTTAATTATTTCTTAATTTATTTTCTTAATTCACCTCTTAACTAAAGTGTAAGCTCTCTAAAAGCATCTCCTACAGGTCTTGGTCATTTTGGCCCTTTAACAGCTACCACCACTCCACTGCCCACACACACTGCCTAGAGTTGGTCCTGCCATGTGGTAGGTGCTTTAGGGTTTAATGTAAATAAACTCTGTCCATGAGTTCCAAACCTAAGCTATAAGGATTCCCTACCCCCACAGTGACTGTGCATGCACTAATCCATACATATTCAATAGAAAAAAAAAAGTTTATTATAAAGGAATTGGGAACAAGAAGCATTACTCCATTTCAATAAAAAGCATTAAGAGAAAAAAATAGTAACAGTGAAATCGCAACTATGCAAAATGTATGTATAAGAAAAGAGACTAGGAAAAAAATAATTCAAAATGTCAATTTTTTTCTTGCGTAAATGCTTTCTTTTTTCTGTCAGTGTTTTCCAGAATATGCATATTTAATTTTTATTTTTTAAAAAGAGTTGTCTCTTTAAAATTAAATATATTTATTTCTGATTTTTTAGATATAAAAAGAGATGTAACATCAATGTTATTAGCCACTTGAAAATATTGCACATTAGAATTTTTATAATTACCAAGTCTTATACAAATGACTTATTCCTTCTATCTTGAAGAATAACAACACGATGAATCAATGTCATCCAGTCCATAACATTATTAAAATACCTAGCACTCTGAATTTCTGACCATCTAATACAGCTCATTTTCCTTTACATTTAGCCCTGCCATGATAACACAGCTCTTCTCTCCTGCCTTACTGACCATGTGTTAGCATATGTTAAAGATAAATTTCTACATGCTACAGGTGCATTTGCTGGCTCTTTAATATTCAAATGCTGTAGCCGCTACACGCCTAGGGCTCATCAGGAAGCATGTGAGTGCAGTGAGTGGGCTGTGCGCAAAGACAGTACACAGGTGAGCCCTGCACCTCCTACAGGCAGGCCTTGGCCACGCAGGTGGGGCAAGCTGGTCATAATATAACCTGTGTTTAAGATGCAGGAAAATTTGCTGGACTCCTGAAATCAGTCTGGTGGCTGGATTTAAGAACCCTGGAGCCTCCAGTTGGGCGGTTCCACTCTGGGGTGCCACTGAGGCCCAAGAGAATGATGCTAAGAGAGTTTCAGGAGACAAAGGCATAATTCAGTCAGCTTACCCAAAAAACAAAAAGCAATCCCTGGCAACGAAGTCAGCTCCTTTTCTCTCCCAGCTGATTTTGGAGAGCCCGTGTTCTGCCAACTTCGAAGTCAGAGGCTGAGGGTTTCCTGGTCTTCACTGGCTGCTGCTCAATAAAAACACCATCCCATTCCATCATTCTGATCATTATTATTTCCTCAGTTCATAAAACAGAAAGAAAGCATGTTTTCAGAGATGCTAAGGGGCAGAGGCCCACTTTGGCTGAGGTCAGCCTTGGCAGGAGTCAACAGTTTTTTTCCTATGGTTTTATATTCTTTTGGTAAAACCGTTGTATTATTTCAAAAATTAAAATAATAAAACATGGGATTATGCGATGGAAAGGGATTCGAGTTTGCTGCCACAGATATTGAGGCATGCACTTTTAATTGCATTAAAAAGCTCAACTCTAAGCTGGAGTTTTAAATATTTTCTCAGTATCGCCATGAAAAATTCCAGACCAGTTCTAGAAGCCACTTTCACTGAGTATCTTGTTTTTTAAACACCCTTTCTTATTCTACACAGATAAGTAATTTCTCATGCCATCATGAAGGAAGGGGGGTGTTGAAAATGTTCCCATCCAATTCCCGTGAACCGGTGCAAGCGTAAGCAGCGTGACAGTGCACTGCGGAGATAGCATCTCTAACGCCGCTCAGGAAAAACGCTGCGTTCGCAGTCACCCTGCCACGGCAGCATGTCAAGAAGAATGTGGGAATGGAGGAAAGGGGGAGTCTAAGCCCTGCTTAGAGGGACATTATTTGTTTTAAGTAGAAGATAAAGTTAGGAGCCAGATGTGGTGATAGAAAGTAAGCTAGTATTGCATAATTATGGAGGTGACATTTTTGAACCCCCTCCCCCAATAAATAGCCACTTACAGCGAAATCTTCCAGAGTTGTTTGGGGCTTTCAGCAGGACCTAATTTGCTTAGTCATTGAATTATTTTACTGACATTTAAATAGTGTGTTTGGTTGGGAGTCCCACATGAAACACTGTTCTCCCTCCATACTTGGCCCACTTCTCTCACCCCTTAGGTCTCTCATGAGCTAGACCTTCTTCCTAGTAGCTTCCCTCAACCCCATGCCTCCTGCCATTCTGCATTAAACGTTCTAGTAAATACCCCCAGAACCTCCCTTATCAGAGCATGTACTCCATCTTCTTCATCAATATGTGAGCTCCCCTAGGCTGGAACCCTGTGACCAAGATCAGACTCAGTGCTCTGCCCATAGACATGTCCGGTAACTATTTGTGGACTGTGCAGAAAAAGAGTGCACAGAATAGCCAAAGGAGGTGGTCTAGAATAGGGAGAGTCCTGTACACCTGTCACAAGAAGAAAAGAAAGAAGTGGGTACTTTCAAATGAAGACGAGAAGGTTCTATGGTGTGGAGGGTACTGGGGAGAAGACAGCCCTGGATAACAGCCTTAAATACTCACGGGTTATAAAGAAGGACTAAATGCTTAAAGCAAAAAGCAAAATGTTAAAGAACCAAAGAAAAAGAGGGTGAAATGATAAAGTTATTATCATATAATAAAAGGCAAACATTTGAAGAGAAGGTTGTCTGGAAAGAAAATCAGTTCCCTCAGAATGCTGATGAGTAGATTTGTGAAGAGATACTAAGTAGCATATCCTGGCTAAGTGCTTTATATGTATTAGCTCACTTAATCTTCAGAGGGACCCCACTGGGAAGGTGTCATTTACATATTTGGTCAAGGTCACAGTGCAAATAAGTAAATGGTAGGGCCACCATTGCAATCCGAGAGATCTGACCCCTGAAAACCCAACTCATCTGAACTTTAAGGTCATCTGGTCAAGCTCCAGCCACACAAGACCCTTGTGAGCTAATGGAAAGCATGGCATTGCCTTCTGCCACAGGGCCTTTGCACAAGCACTCCCCTCCTCTTGAACTATGCTCTCCCACCTGCCCACACTCACCACCCCTACCTCTTTACCTAATGAACTTCCACTCATCCAACTCATCATGGCTCACAGCCACATCCTCCAGGAACCCTGCTACTACCTTCTGGATGAGCGCGTTGCTCCACAGAACTTGTCTTTTGTACACCCTTATCCCATCTGTAATTCTGCATTCAGATGTCTAATTCTTAGATTGGAAATCACATTGTTTACTCATTCTCTCAATAAATAGCTTTGCCTGCCCTCAATGATTTGTTTTATGAATGAACGAGTCAATGACTAAACAAATGATTGAATCAATGAGGAATGCTTAGTTGTATCTCAGTCTAGATTGCTTTGCTACAGCAGATGCTGCTCAAAGCTGCAATGCCTTTAGCTTTATGAAAACCCAGAGTGCTCTGCACTTGGCTGGAAGGATACTACCCACGGTCCGAGGCAGCTGACTCGTACTCTAACCAGGGCCCGTGAAAATTCTCTTTCCTCCTACCTCAAGAACCTCTCCCTTGCTCAGTCAAACCAACGTCCCCAAGCCTGAAGAATAAGGGAGGGATTTGTTTTACTTGTATGTGACGGGAGCAGGGGTCTGTTTTCACTAATCTTAAAACTCAGGCTGACTCTGGAAACATCAGCCCCACATCTTTTTGGGGTCGGGGCCGTAGCAGTCATTCATGTTGAAGGGTCATTTGAAAGCCAACTGTTCTTTAAAAACCACAGAATGGCAGTTTTGTTTTAGTGTTTTGACTTGACTACCAAGCAATCTGCTTTTTCCAAAATTACTTAATATGGGAAATGTAAACATTCTCTTAACAACGCTTTCTCAAGTCGTCTTATTAAATTTCACACATGACCACAGCCCACGCCCTTCCCCACCGTACTGGTCTGGGTCCAGCAGGGAACACAATCCACTGTAGATGGGTCCAATGTGGAGCCTTCAGTGAAGGAACACGGGAGGAGAGGTGGGCAGGGTTAGTGAAACAAGCATCACATGAGGCAGCCAGAAGCTGGCAACAGTGGTCACCTACCTCAGGCTGAAGGGGCAAATGGAAACAGGAGTTAACGGCAGGCCCCATGGGAGCCACAGATGGAGCACTGTTGAGAGGGAGCTGCAGTCACAGACAGAAGTCCCCACTGCCCGAGACATGACTCCAAAGCAAGAAGAGAACAGGGAAGACATTCTCTAGCCTTTATCTCACCCTACCCTCCCACCCCTGCAGTGCCACCTATTGGTCCTAGACCCAACCAGGAGTCAACCAGCACAGCAATACATTCCACGAATGTGGGGGCTTTGCAGGGCACAGCCCCCTCCTTAAGAATGCAGAGGGTAGGAGAGAGCAGAGACTAAGCACTAGGCCAACCCAATCCCCTAGCACTAGGCCAACCCAATCCCCTACTGCCTTAGGGTAAAGCCTTGGCTGACAGAAGTCTTAGAAATACATTATAGGGCAAGTTTTCCAAGGAAACTTAGAGAGAATGAGCCAGGAGGAGAGAGTCGCTCCAAGCTCATGACTCAAGAAGTGAACACAGAAACACCAATTTCAGAACAGAACAAAGACAGCCATTTCCCTGCATCCTAACTGCACCCTGCAAATCCCTTCAAGGAAGTGAAGCGTTGGGCGGGAGGAGTAATAGTCTCAGAGTTGCCACAGCCTCAGATTAAGATCCCAGGGCTACTGGCTTCACCCAATGATCAAGTCAAACACTGCTTCGGAAGTTTCACAATCCACTGGGTCCCAGATTCCG
Source organism: Craseonycteris thonglongyai (assembly GCA_004027555.1). NCBI lineage: Eukaryota > Metazoa > Chordata > Mammalia > Chiroptera > Craseonycteridae > Craseonycteris > Craseonycteris thonglongyai. The sequence goes on from PVKE010005231.1 coordinate 30,293, forward strand.
TGACTGGAAAACAAAACAAAACAAAACAACTGGGGCTGTACTTGACGAGGCAGCTCGGAGACAGCTCTCAACCGCTTTGCTCCTGGGGGACTAAGAAGTCTCCCCTTCCACAACTCATTCTCCAGGCAGGATGGCTAAGCCAGTCCCTTGTCTGCCCACAAACATGCACACATGCACATGTGCAAAACACATGCACACACACACATGCACACACGTACACTCCTTCCTAGGTGTGTGGCCTGCCTCCTGCCCAATAGACAAAATTAGAATCTAGTAAGACAAGTACTACGTTGAGAAAATCCAAAAAAAATTTTAAACCCCAACACTCCGTAGGGCACCAGAGAATGGGTAGGGAAGGAAGATGAAAGGAAGAAAAGTAGAGAGGAAGGTAAGGGAAAGTGAAGGACAGAAGGAAGAGAGGAAGAAGAAGAAAAAAGATATTAGGTAGAAAAGAAGGTGGGAATGAATACAGAACAGGAAAGGAGGAAGAGGCAGCTAGCAAGAGGCAGGATATCTTCGGTTTTCATCAGCATTCATTCATTCTTTCAACAAACTTTTATTAAATTCTTCCCAAGGACCAAGAACTTTCAAAGCCGTTCCCACCTCCATGCCTCACCCTGTGACCCTGGGATCTTAAGTGACGAAACATTCTGTGATGTCTCCTTCCAGTGCAGATGCAGACCTTGCTTTTACTCTCTCCGTCCTCAGGGTTGATGCATCCTCTGATAATATGTGGCTGTGTTTTCGCTGCACAAAGAAGACACTACAGGAAGACAGAGAAAAGCCCCCACACGGGGATTTTCCCCTAGTCCTGCCCTTCGCAGCTGGCGTCTGGGCAACAGTCTGTCGCTCAATGACGCATATGTCCTCCCACCTTAGCAGTGTCCTCACTTTTCTTCTATTCTTTCTGCTCTAAACACCACTGAAAGAAGTGGCTCCCGAAGAAATCACCAGCTACGCAGGGGGATGCAGTGAAGACACAAAAGCTAGGGAGGAACACAGCGGACAGTAACAGCGGCATCACTGGATGGGGCTGACTAGAGGACTGTCTGGTGTCCTACCCTGAATGTACAGATGGGCACGCTAAGGACCAGAGAGATCGGCCGGTCCCGGCGTGACGGAGCAGTGCAGAGGCAGAGCCCTGTGTGGTCCGCTAACCGGCAGCCACTCATGGGGCAGGTCCTCTCCATCGTTGTCAGGATTTATATCTTAGAGGGAGCACAGTCCCCTGGGGATTTGGACCTGAGACCTGTGCCAGTTCCTCTGGGGAGCTACATGTAAGCTGGTCTGGAGTCCCAAGAAAGCAAGACAGAGATAAGAGGATGAAATGGGAAGTCCCCAGGTCACCCTTTGGGACCAGATCATGATCCTGAATGTGAAAGCACATCCTGAGTGAGTCCTCCCTGACAATCAGACCAGGTCAACAGGAGGTAGTCCTGTCTTTCCTAGTTTAACAAACGTCTTAAAAAGGGAAGCTGCTTGTGGGTTTCTCAGCCCTGGTACTGCTGGCATTTGGGGCTGGATAAGTCTTTGTCTGCAGGGGAGGGAAGGCTGTCCTGTGCACTGTGGGGTGTTTAGCAGCGTCTCTGGCCTCCTCCCCTAGATGCCAGAGGCAACTCCCTTCCAGTTGTAACACCCCCGGATGTTTCCAGACTTTGTCAATTGTTCCTTAGGGAGCAAAATACCTCCCCGGCCCCGCAACTCCAGAACGAGAACCACCGCTGCAGAGAGTCGCAGTCTAGCTGCATGGCCATCTAAGCCCACAGCCCTGTTCACAATGGAGGTACAGGTCAGGCAGGCCTGGCTCACTCCGCTTCAACTGGCAGACAGGCTGTGCACTCACATCCCAGAAGCCCCGCTCATTGCACCAGAGAATTCTGGTCCCAGGACGTGAGGTGGCTGCCCCTTGGTTGCTCTGTGTGTGATGTAGCCGCCCCATTCCTTGCCTCCCGGGGCTAAACCTGACAGCACCCCCACAGGGTCAGATCAAGTCCTTCACGAAATTCCTCAAGAGCGCGCTGCTCTGGGAGGGGAAGAAGAACCCCAGCTGCCCCCCTGCCTCGCGGGCTGCAGGGAGTTGGAAGGCCTTCCATTTCTCTTTTCCCTGTGTAATGGCTGACCTTTCCTAGCCCCCATGGAGCGGCTGTGAGGACGGAGATAATATGAAGTACGGTACTTGGAATTATTTAAGCGCTATGATACCAGCATTTAGATTATTTAACTACTGATTATGATTATTTAAGCTGAAAGATTATACAACTCGAGCTCAGAAAATGTTTGCATTTCCATTAAAAACCACCAGGCCAAGGGCCCTTTTGACTGACATTTTTCACTATTAAAACTATACATACAGCGCGTGTTTTTGGCTAGAAGACAGTGTGTCCCTTATTTTGTTTTAAGATAAGGAAGCCAACTTCAAAGGCCTCTTCCCGCTCCCTCTCTTCCTGCCCCCGTCCTCCTCCCCGTCCCCCCAGCCTGCTGTCCTGCTCCCTCGAGCCAAGTTGGAAGAACCACCTATTGGCCCACTGCCTTCAACTATTTAATCAAAACTGGTTCTGCCATTCCCAGACTTGAAATTCTCACACGGACGTCCCGAGTTCTTCACTAGGAGACAGTGTACTCAATGGATAAAGTCATGGACTGTCTTGCCAAACAGACTTGGATTTGAATTCCAGGTGGCTGAGTCTCAGTTTCTGTATTTACACAGTGGGGGTAACAACACTTCCCATCTCACAGGAGGTGGTAGCAGATGCGGGTTCAGCACTGAGCCCCTGCCTGGCGCGTAATAAGCATTCGGTAAGTGTCCACTGGATATATTAACCCCATCATCCACAGTCTGCATGCACCAAACAGTATAGATGCCTGGACTAGCTTAACTCTCTGGAGGTATTTTAATCAGAGATTATGTTCCTTAAGGCAGGAAGAGTAAAGGGCCCTTGATCAGTGAAATTAAACCACTGATTCCCTATAACGATTCACGAAACACATCTCTGCTTGGCTCATATATTCTACATGCAAAGAGCTGTATAAAAAATAAATGCAATGTACTAAAATACAAGGAAATTCTATTGTGGTTCTATTAGACAGAGCAGTGTAACAAACCAAGAGGTCGTTTTGGCTTTTGGAAATATTTTCTGATTTCAAATAGCATTCCTCAAAGGAAGAAAAAAAGAAGATTCTAAAACTGCCTAAATATTATCCATGTTTCAGGTCCTTTACTTAGTGGGATTGTGGATAGAATTCCACTTTAGAAGGAATTGTGCAGCTCACGCTGCCGCCTCCTCCCTGAAATGGGCATTCCCTCAATAACACCCAGACCAGGTGATTTTCTCCCACAGGAGCTGCCTCAAAATGCTGCAGAGTTCCTAGTGCTACCAAATCCCACAAAGCACGGAAGGAAGGTCTTCCTCCTCTTAGCCCAAGCTTGTCCAACCTGTGGCCCATGGGCTGCATGCTGCCCAGGAAGACTTCGAATGCAGCCCAACACAAATTTGTAAGCTTCCTAAAAGCATTATGAGATAGTTTTTTGTGACTTCTTTTTTTAGCTCATCAGCTATCGTTAGTGTTAGTGGATTCTATGTGTGGCCCAAGATAATTCTTCTTGCAATGTGATTCTGGGAAGCCAGAAGGTTGGACACCCCTGTCTTATATTCTACATCCCGGCTCTAGCATAAATTTAGGCCACTTCTTTCCTTACATGTCAACCCCTTTAATAGCTGAAGGAAGCATCTGTCTGTTTGCCCTCTCTAGATCTAATGCCCCTCACCCACCAGCTATCCCAAGCATGGTGAGATTTTCAGGTATCCCTTGACCCGTTTTCTCACCACACAGCTTGTCCATAGATTACCAACTTTGGTATGCAGAAGTGAACTCAATACATACTGGACATACATGCATACAGGTCAATATCTGGTAGAACTACTCTTTCTAAAAGAATAGTTGCAAAGTTGCTTTTAAATGTTCAGTGAAATAACATCAGTTGGCACATTTATTTCATACTTTATTTCAGCAAAGACTGCTAATCACTCCCAATACCCCTTTACCCCTTTTCTTCCTTGGTACTGGGTCCCCTGAATGTCAACTGGATCCAGAGCTCTCCAGCGAAAGGAAGCATTTCCCTGCTTGTCTTGCAGCTAAGTGTGATCATGTGACTGAAATGATGCCCAATGAGCTCCTTTCCTTGCCGTAGTTCTTGCACCTCCTTAGAACATAAACTCCAAGAATAAAGGGAGTCTTGTCCTTTCTGTTCACTTAGAACAGTATGAGACCAGAGCCTAAGCTGTAGAGCAGTCTTTGCATGTAGACACTCAACAAGTATTTATTGAATGAACTGTTACATGATTAAATATCAATAGATGGTATGTACAACCTAAAGGACAGAGAGGTCCCTTTCTCCTTTTTCCTTTCTCCTGGCTGTAATGTAGATGGGATCACTGAAGCTGAGGCAACAATCTTGCACCATGAAGTGGAGCCATAGGCTGACAATGGCAAAGCCTTCAGACAGAAGGTATGTAGCTCCTGGTGACTACACAGCCACTGTATTACATGAGCTTCTGGAAGGTGGGTTTTTTCTATTCTTTGCCTTTGAAGCCAGTTAGAACATGCCACTATTCTAAAGTTATGTTCTTGATAGTGAAGTTTTATTTACCTACTATAAGCTTTGTGTACAGTTAAGCGTCTTCTCTCCCACAGAAGGCTTTTAAGCCACCAACTTCAGGATTACAAGAGACACAGGAATCTGAGTGGTAAGCAACTGTGCATTTATGTGACTGCCTGCAGCTCGAACCACAATCATGAGCAGGTCTTCGTGACATTGATTCCCTCTCTCTCTCTCTGCCACCTGTCCTCAATCACTGCAGGTAACTTAGAAAACTGCAACAAGCTTCTTCGCTAGTTTAAATGATTCAGTTTACTTCTAGAACTGAGCACGTAGTAAATAGTGACAGACAGACTGGAACATTCTATGACATATTACCATAGTATTTGATATTTTTTAAACTGGACATTTCAAATTGTTTCTACACAAAGCATTGGTTAGAGGAAAAATACTCCATTGTAGCCGCCCCGCACCCAGCCCCTCGCCTCCCCCCCACCCCACACACACACACTTGTTGAAAACATAAGGCCGATTGAAATTTGAAGACAGAATCAGTGTATGCTAATAATAATGAATTTGTCTAAGCTATATTAATGTAACTATATATATGCCCTTTAACCACTTCAAAATAACTTTCTCGTAAAAGTATAATTCCATTCAGCCTCCATAACATCTCTGTAAGATGGAATAACCCCCATAGCAATGGAGTTTATCAATTTTAAGTAACAGATGCCTTCAAAACTCCTCTCCCAGACTCCATTTATCCTGTCCAAATTGCCAGGCACTTAGGATTCCTCCCTAAAGAAATGTGATTTGTCTTTTCTCATGTTGGCATGAAGTAAAGAATAAATTGATTATATCAATTTCTGCACCCTGCCTCTCCTTTGAAGGGTACTTACCTAACGAGTGGGTCTCTCAGAAAGGATTATAGATCAAAGAGGCCAACAGGATAATGCTTTAGAGTAAGCTGCTGCCTTACCTCACTGTAAACTTCTTAAAATAGCTCAGTGTATACAAAGGTTTTCAAGGCTATCTGGACAAAATGGCTAAAAAGTAACAATACCCAGTAAATTAAGGTGGATCTCACAACATCATTGGATGAGTTAAAAATGTAGAGGTCCCCTTAAAATCTTTACATAACATATTAACACAAAAAATTACCACAAAAAGTCTAAAATATACACTTTAAATTATATAACTATTAACGAGCTCTCAAAACCTTTATTCATTCAGTATTTAATACTCAGTGAAACATATCAGTTTGCCAGCCTGTCTGCCTATTAAACTGCTATGCGAGTTTAAATTGTATGAGCACATACATTTTAAGTACTGTATCTCATTGCCTTCAGTTCCATTTAGCCACAGATATCAAATTTACCTGCCACAAATTAAATAATTGAGCTTTGGTTACTGGAATGTAAGCTTATTAACCAGCATTAATAAAACCAACATATAGAATGATGTTCTTAATAATATTATTATAAAATCCCTTTTAAATAGGAGCAAATAGAACAAAGATGAACCACTATGAAATATTTTAGCAAGAGTTTTTAGACACTTTTTTTAAGTAAAAGAATAATTTCATATAGAAGGGAAAGTGAATATTACCGTATTTTTCCATTTATAAGACGCCCCCATGTAGAAAATGACCTCTACTTTCCTAACCCAACACTAAGAAACCCTTTCAGCCATTGTAAAAAATGACACTCAATTTTTGGTCTAACAATTTTAGACAAAAGTATTCTCTCATACATGGAAAAGTACGGTATGTTCTTCTATGAAAATATATGGTAGGAAACTGTTAGTTTCTTCCAGTGTGGGATTAATGACTAGCAGTTAGAATGCCAACCAATAAAGATCAAACTGAAGAAAGGGGTGTTGGGGAGAATTCTACATGAAATGCAGTCAAAGCCTCTCCTTCGATCTCTAGTTCCTAAAAATGTTCTCAGACAATTGGAAGGTGTGCTGCATTTTCTATGTCCCTCTTTATCATAAATAACCATGAGGGTCTTTACCTTTGGAAACAGCTTTCTAAATGAAACTCCTAACTGCTTTGGTTACACAAGAAACTACTTTATTCATCTATCTACCTATCTATTTGTCCATTTATTTTCTTCAAGTTGTTACTAAAATGCAAGCTTGATAAGGTGAGGGTTTTTTCTGTTTATTCACTTAGAACAGTATCTGCCCCATGGTAGAAGCTCAATGAATATTTATGAATTTTTTAAATAATTCATCCCTTTCTTCCTCAAACACTTATTCAATGCCTACCACATGACAGGCTCTAGATATCCAATATTAGAAGAAATTCCACTGTAAATAAAATATAACCAACTCATGAGAAATATTTAAATTAGAGGAATGAAGCAATATTTTCTCACTCTAAATTCAGCCTAAATTTAAACTAAGAGGATGATTTTCTACCCTGTCAAAGAAGAATAGAAGGGGAAAATGCAGACCAGTATGGCATATGTCCCAAAATGATACAACACAGAACAAAACTCTGGTTAAAAGTGAAACAGCTAGACTGTGGGTATCGCTATCAAAAGGTAGCACGAGGGATCTTTGTAAGGATGCAACAGTGTTGTATGTTGAATTTAAAATCTGCATGTGATGAAATTGCATATAACTAAGTGTACACACACAAGTGCACATGCACACACATACACAGAGGACACTGAAAACCAGAAAAATCTGAATAAAGATGATGAATTGTAGCAATATCAATTTCCCTGTGTAATATTGTGCTATAACTATGCAAGATGTTACCATCGAGGGAAATGAGTGAAGTATACAAGAGACCTCGCTCTACTGATACTTGTAACTGCATATCAATTTATAGTATTTAAAAATAATTAAAATAAAACAGCAGGATGCTTATCAAAACATTCTTTATATTAGCAAACCATTAGCAGTAAGATAAATGTCTAATAAAGGAGTGAAACTTATGACAATATATTGAGTATTTAAAAATAATATAATTCTATGTTTGTGGCATGAAGGATATTCAACATTCAACAAACAAAAGAAGATTTACAAAACATAAAAATTCAATATAATTTTGTTAAAAAGTAAAGAGTATTCGTAAAGGTATACACCAAAATGCCATCAGTTCTATCTCTGTAGGTTCATGGGTGATTCTGTTTTTTTAATTTTGCTTCTTTATATTACTTTTTTTTTTTCTTCTAAAGTAATTATTACCCAAATTAAGACTTTCTGTCCTCCGGATGGGGTTTAGCTAAATTCTGTGTTGCTCTGAAACAAAAACTAAGACAAGTGGGTAGACTGCAGGGAAAGCCATTTAAGTTCATATAAGGACGAATGAGCTACCTGCAAGAGTTGCGGAACATAAACCACCACCCTGTGAACCCACGCCTTCCAACATGAATGCAGGGCATCAGGGCCCGGTGAATGCCTAAGTAGTAATTCTGTGGATGGGAGTCTGGCTTGTGCAGGCTGAGAGGGTGGACCCGGCTGTTTTCCAATTCTAAAACTGTGTGCCATTTGATTTTGCAATGAATTTACCAGACACCACCTCTCATTTCAAAAGCCTCTTTTATGTTTCAAAGCACTTTCACACATGCTGGTTTATATTAATTTCAGTTCAGTACTTTTTTTTTTTTATTCCCTACAATAATTCTATAGAGTAGGCAGGGCCAGTATTGTCACCTCTATGTTACTGAAGAGAAAACAGAGGCATCTGAGAGTGATCTCTGGTTATGGGTGACATAGGAGGTCACATCTCCTAATTCTTAACTCATGGCTCTATCCCTCTTCCCTGTCTTCCCACCAGGGATTGAAAACTGGTTAGACCTGGCTTAAAGTTGCTTGCTTGATACCTGACAGTTGAAAGAAAACCAACAATGCTGGGGCCAGAGTGTTAGCGAGCACTGACGATGATATACCCATCTGACTGTTTCCACACAATTATATTGGCTGGGCTAATGTAAAGTAACCAATATGTCAACTCAGCTTAAAATTCCAGATATTATAAATCAAACCAACTGGTTGACCTGACAGCCCAAGAGGCTGATGAACTGGTTGGCGTTCCAGTCAATATAATTACCCTGTATCTGTGTCCCCATAGTCTCGGAAAAGAGCCCGTAAGTAGGACTTCTGGGCCAGTTCAATAGTGAATGGGGTCCATATTGAGCTTAATGAAGTGGGGCATTGTTACTTTTACCAAAGGAATTAACAGAGGAATTTTGTATTTATTTTGCAGGGGTAGCAGATTAAGCACTTCAGCAATAATGTGGCAACTCACCAAAAGAGGTCTTAGTTAGGTGCTATCTGAAATCATGAAATTAAGTGGGAAAACATATACACGGAAAAGGTTTATATGTTTTAGAAAAATAAATCCAAATTTTAGATAAATTATATTCTTCACAAAGTATACTAAACAGATGACATATTTGCATTGGCGGATAGCACCATTTACACACATATATCATTTTCCCTGGGCCAAGCCCTCCCATGAGTGCCTTTCCTCAGAACCACCCCAGGAAAGTCGTTACAGGAGGGAACTGGAGGGTCAGTGACGGGAAGGTCATTTCCCTCGAGTCCCCCAGCCACCAAGTACAAGCAACAGGATTTCAGTCCAGGCCTGATGACTCTCAACCCAGCATGCTTCACTATTACCTGTTCTCTCAAAAGGTTGGAAGAATATGCTCTTTTTATTAACAGGGGGAAAAATGAAAGTTTCCTTAAAATGGCATAATAAGTCATGCCAGGAGATAAACCGTTAACTTGGAAACAGCTGGAGAGAAATGAGAGAAAGGAGGCTGAACTTGACACACAAAGAGGCAGAAGTGAATGGAAAAGAATAAAGGCTGATGAAATCAATGTACCGGCATTGTTAATAAATTATTGATCAAGGTGATAATGTCACAGATGCTTGAAATAAGTTGCTTTTCAGTTACATAAAATCCAATCTCCACCTTCAATCTATGTACACATTCAGCAAATAAATATTGAGCACCTCCCGTATACCAGGCACTGTTCTAGGCAATATGATTACTGCACCGACTCAAACAACAAAAGTTCTGGGCCTTGTGGAGTTCACATAAGCTCCATGAGAAAACGAGGTAGTAGGAAGGGGGCTTGAGGTAGAAGATTTTGGTTTTAATCCTAGCCAGATGGCCTTAAGCAAATTACTTGAAATGTCCCTGAGTTCCAGTTCCCTCACCTCTAAACTGAGGATAATAATATGTTTTTATTATATCATCTTTTATTAGGAAAAATATGAGTTTATATGAAAAAAATAACTACTTATTGTTTGGTCTTAGAGAAACTGAGGTAGTTGATGAGGAATAAAAGTTTTGTCCTCATTATTAAATCTTTCAAAATATTTCATTCCATATTTTCCATGATCTAAGCTCTCTGGGTTTAATGTTAACCATGTGTAAGACTTGTGGGGTCAGGATAAGGTCATTCTTCTATACCTAGCCACCAATTTCAAAGTCTACATTACAGGCTTCAGATGCCATAAGTATGTACATTTCCCCTTATTGTGGAAGGAAGTTGGATTTAAATTATATCTTAGTGATTATTTCATTTTAAAACTTATAGAGATGCTGCTTCTTGTCTCCTTCTTTAGAAACAGATTTTTAGCAATTGATTAGTTCTCATATTTTTGAGTGATTTCCCTTACTATGTTCTTCTGTGATGATATTATTTCATTGAGAGAACAAAATAAGACCTAGCTGGAGATAGGTGTGTCACAGGCCCACAAAGAATGACCAATGCCCAGCATGGAGCCCCACGTTATTGATTAAATCCAATAAAAGTGATTGGTTCCAGTCTCCCCCCAGGAAGGGGGGGGGGACCTCAGAGGATTTCTAAGCCTGTTTTTATCAGCCCAGCAAATGAGAGTCCTGTTCTCTAAACAAAGAGGTGCCAACCTTGAGACTCTAGGAAAGCCAACACAAGCAAGGCATTGTCCACAAGTGAAAAGAATATAATTAGCAAAGTTACAGTCACAATTAGGAAATACCTCCTCAGAAAAGTTTCCATTTAACTCTGAGCCGTGCTCAAATGACCATTGTGCTTAATGAGGACTCTGTCTCTTGGCCAGCTCAGACCTTTGTGTCAGACCCACAAATGCTAGCACCATCCACAAAACACCAACACACAAAATCTAATAATGCTCGATAGTTTTCTGAAGAAAAGACGTGAAAAAATATGCAAATTCAAACATGGACGGGTACAATTAAAAAAAAAAAAAAAAGAAGCAGCAGCAGCAGCAAAGTACTGAAAACAACTAGTCAAGTGTTAACTCAATTATTCTTTCTCCAAGCTCTTTCTTCTTCCTCTCTAGCCTTCCCTTCCCCATCCCTAAAGAGAGGTTAGAAAAGAGAGAGGAGGAAAGCAAACATGGGTACTCACTTCATCTCCAGGATCTCCTCTAGCTGTTTCCTCCTTTCTATCCGGAGGTTGGCCAGGTGTGCTTCCTTTTCAGCCAGAGATTGCTGTGTGGAGGCGAGGCGCGCCTTGCTGTTGTCCAGTTCCTGCCTGGTCTTATCCAGGGCATTCATCAGCTCCTCTATCTGAAAGGCACACAGAACGTGGGGTGTCATTTCTCCTTCACTCAAGCACAAGGCCCTCCTTGCTAGCTTGTGTTCTTACTCATATAATAGACACAAAGGAATCGGAGCCATCCTTGATATGGGCACTGGATCTGAGAGTCCAGTCTTTTTGTCCCTGGTTAAACATAAACATTTCAAATACTAGAAAAATCCAAATCCCTCCAAGATCCTGATTCAATGGGATCGCCCAATAACCTTTAAACTACTTAATATATTTATTAGACGTGGAGGGTAAGTAATTTGACCCAATTTCAACCTCTGGCAAAAATCTAAGATACTGTCTCACAGTTGGTGGAAGGTAACACTCGAAATGCATTTTGCCTGGAACAATATACTTTTGTGTGTAGGCCCCAGAGTGTTCTGACAGGAAGTTAATCTACGTGTTTCAGATTTATTCATGTTTTAGCCTATCAAAGCCTTGTTGGGCAAAAGCGATTTGATGTCCAAGGGGCCTCAGGAGTTCCCTTTTGCCTCCCAGCCTCACATTCAGGAAGCAAGGTTTGGCCAAAGGTAAACAGAATTCCAGCCACAAAAGGTTCAAGTTTGGTTTGCCCCTGAAGTTTGAGAGGGTTCTAAACTTGAAATAAATGACATGTAACTTTTATAGGGTGCTAATACACCATAGAAATAAGCCAGACTATCAAATATCCAAGATTTTCAGCCAGGTCCCAAAAAATTGGACTGGGAAGTCCCATGGCAAGGTCTTATCCTCCCCAAGCCATTGGGAGCTTTAGAAAACCAACACACAACAAAGGGAGCTGGTGTTTATAGCTCTCTTCCAGAGACTTCCGTGGAGTAAGCTGGTGGAATGCCATCCCTTGCACAGATGCAAGCTGCATACACCCTGCTGATTTAAAACCATGGAAGTTCCAGGAAGTTTCTAGATTCCTGAGTTGATGTTTGGGTTTCTAAGCCACCCCTTCCAGCTGAACTTGGCAGAATGGGATCATCCATCACTAAAGTCAACAGAACACACTTCAGAATGTGTCAGTGACATGTTAAGTTCCAATTCATAAAGACTTTCTACACATTTTCTGCAGCTTTACATGGAATTTATTCAGAATAAGCCTTATAGTTCACATCCAAGGTAAATTACAGGCTTTTAAGATTCAGAAAACCCTCCGTTTTTCCCTGATAAAAAGAGGAAACTTGATGACCGTGTAATATAACTCAAAGCCAAAACCAAAAAACAGTATAAAGAGCAAGGAATATAAAGGTTAACCTACAAAAGTCACAAAACCACACCTGTTTGATTGAAAAATAAATAGCATTATTCTTTAACTTTACAAACATATAAAATTTAAAACACAATCATAAACTTCTTAGTTTCTCACGTAAGTTCATAGAATATCATGAATATGAATGACTAGAAGCCATTCCACAATGCTTAACCTGGTGAGGCTGAAGCATAATTTTTATTGTACCTATTTTTGACACATTCAATAACTGTGGGGGGGAAAAACCAGGCAGAGTTCAAATGGTGGCACAGAAAGACCCCAAAAAAGCAACAAACAAACTGAATCTACACCTATAGACAATTCCCCTGAAGAACCGAGGGCTTACTGAACAGCTCTGCACAACGAATGACAGAGAGACCACAGAGAAACAGGTAGGAGAGATAGAGACATGGTCCTTGTGGAAGCCACATCCCCCAACACACCAACCTGCAATAGGGAGGGAGTACCAAGGGCACTCACACAATTGAAACAAAGAGAGACAGTTGAAATGAGGGGACATGAATATGTTCCTAATTAAAGAAGAGAATAATATCCCAGAAAAAGACCTAAACAAATCAGAGACAAATAATCTACCAGGTAAAGACTGTAAAACACTGTTTATAAAGATGCTCAACAAACTCAGGAGAATCATAGATGAACTCAGTGAGAACATCCACAAAGACAGAAAATATAAAAAATAATCAATAAGAATCATTAGAGGAAATCAACAGAAGATTAGATGCTTCAGAAGGCTGAATCAATGACCTGGAAGACAAGGTAATGGAAATCAAAGAAATGAACAACAAAAAAACAAAAAAGAAATGTGGACAGTTCAAGGGACCTATTTTTGAAATAACATCAAGCATACGAACATTCACATCAGGAGAAGAGAGAGACAGAAAAGTATAGAAAACCTATTTGAAGAAACAATATTGGGAAACTTCCCCAACCTGGTGAAGTAAACAGATGACCAGGCCAGGAAGCAACAGAGAGTCCAAAACAAGAGAAACCCTAAGAAAGCCCACACCAAGACAGGTCATAATTAAAATGACAAAAGTTGAAAATAAAGATCTGGGGTGTGTGTGTGTTGTGTATGTGTGTGTGATAGAATATTACTTGACCATAGAAAAGAATGAAATCTTGCCATTTGTGATAACATGGATGGAACTAGAGAATATTATGCTAAGTGAAATAAATAGAACAGGGAAATACAAAAACCATACAATTTCACTTATATGTGTGAGCTAATAAAAAATGAACAAATAAAACAAAACAGAGGCAAATCATAGATACAAGAGAACAAACCAATGGTTGTAAGAGGGGAGGTAGGTAGGGCCTGGTTGAAAAACAGAAGGGATTAAAAATACAAACTTTCAGTTATAAAATAAGTCATGGGAATGTAATGTATAGCACAGGGAATACAGTAAACAATATAACTGTATGGTGACAGATGATTACTAGACTTATTGTGGCGATCACTTTGTAAGGTATATAAATGTTGTATCACTATACTGTGCATATGAAACTAATATAATGTTGTATGCCAACAAGAAAGAAAGAAAAACAGCAAGGAAGGAAGAAAGGAAGGAATGAAGGAAGGAAGGGAGAAAGGGAGGGAGGGAGGAAGGAAGGGGGAGGAAGGAAGAGGGGAGGAAAAGAAGAAAGAGAAATAAAGGAAGGATGGATAGAAGGAATGACAAGGAGGAAAGAAAGGGAAAGGGGGAAGAAGGGAAGAAAGAAGTGATAAAAAGAGAGAGAGAAAGGAAGGAAGGAAGGAAGGAGAGAGAGAGAAGGAGGAGGGAGGGAGGAAGTAAAGAGAAGAAGAAAGAAACAGAAAAAGAAAAAGAAAGAATTGTGGTCATTCCAAGTGCTAACCCATATACAGTCTGTGTGATCCTCCATATAGGATGGCCTGATCCTCATGACTCAGTTTCCATTCATAAACAGTCCTTTATGCTAATAAATGTACTACAGATCCCCCAAATAGCGAAAGTAGCCATGAGTCTCTTGCTGACTCTCATTAGTTGAAACTGACCTGTCTGCAATCTGTAGATACAGAGCCACTCAACTGGGTTTCCAAGCTCAGACTGCTTGGGGCAGGCACCAGCTAGTTTTATATTAACCCAACTTTAACAATTACACCGTAGGTTAATGACTGGCAGGCTGCCCTGGTCATTTCAGCAATAAGCACATAGAGAAACCTTGGCACCTGAGAGATACAATTCCGAGTTTTTACTGATGGAGATGCTCGTGGTTTCCAGCGTCAGTAACTTCTAGTATAAGGTGAGGCTGCTATTCTTAGCACCTTAGACACAGCTTCCAGGCCGAGGTGGCCCACTCTAATTCACGTGCCCCTGGCCAGTGAGAGCTTCACGCTGAGGACCACGGGACAGTGGACTCAGATATCTATCATCCTAGTCTCAGCATGACCACTGTTTCTGATTGTGCAAATAATCACTTGACTCTTGAAGTCTCTTTCCTAGATGTTGCCCATGCAGCCTCCTGTGTTAAGCACGTGAAAGTTCTGTAAATGTTTCCTCTGCTGTCAAAGCAAGAGCGTTAAAAAGCAAGAACCATTTACCCTGCAGTGGTGGTTATTAGAACGGTTCACTCCACTCCACTTCTCCTTACGGGCACATGGTCGGAACACACTTCCCCGCCTCCTTGAAGTTGGGTTCAGCTTTGGCCAATAAAATCATTGTCATTTCCAGGCAGAAGCACTTAAGTGTTAGTGCTCAACCCCACCTTCCCTTTTCCCTGTGATGGTAAAAGGCATGTTTCACCTGATGTCTCCTTGCGCCTGAGTCCCTGAGTGACCACAATGAAGCTCAAGGCCAACCCATTATGAGATGAGGAGCTGTCTGTGACCCCCAGTTCCACTGGGTCTGCCTCAACGGGTGAGCTGTCAAACTTCTTACCAAGTGCTCTCCACCTGCCTCCATCACCCCACTGTCTACACCAGCCCTCTCTCCAGAAGAAACTGCTTTGAATTCTTGCTGCCCCATGGACACGCGACTCTGGCTGGCCACTGGTGTTTTCTTTCTTGCCAACTATCTTTTCTTTGCATGTCCAAACACTCCCCCAACTTCCTCCCCTTCTGTGAAATAACATTCTAGCTGGTTATGTATATGTGGTTTGTGTCTGTACAACCAGCAGATTAGCGTCATGGCTCCAACACTCACCCTGTGTCTGACACAAGTTCCTTCATCTCCCTCGGCTTCTGCTTCCGTATCTGGACCATGTGTTTACTCTATCAGATGTTTGTGGACATTAAGTGAGAGGAGGTAGCCTCTGTGTGATTTATTCTTCTTCTAACTGGTATTAATAACATTTTTCTGATAAGAATAAATTACACTCATTGTACAGAATTCAAAAGGTACAGACATAAAATTTAAAATATTTTTTCTTTTAAGATTAAATAATGGCATTCTCTTTAATTAAGATTACCCAAAATCCCGACACTTGAAGATAAACACTATAAACATTCTGTTGTAATTTCTCCATCTGTCTTTTCACTGGGTGAAAAATGTAAGCATCTGTGTGGGCAAGATCAGGAATGATAGAGAGGAGATAGCATGTGACTACACAGAATTGGTTATATCCAGATAGATAGATAGATAGATAGATAGATAGATAGATAGATAGATAGAAAACGATGGAGGTGAAATTTATCAGCCCGCCCTTGTAGATAAAGTGTAAGTTCAAGCTTGATCATTTCCTCCTGTAAGTCAGTGGTCCGCTTGCCATCCTCACCAAACACCCTTCAGGTTCTTGCTCTGTGTACCTCAAACAACTCCCTTTTATGGAGTTGAGGGGGCTCAGCTACTCATCTCCTGGATGGATAGAGGCCCTGTGTCCACTGCTACCTGAGAGGCCGCCAAAGAGTACGCAGGAACCCGTGAGTTCAGGATGGCACAACCAAAATGCCTGGGCTTGGAGCTGAAGTAGACAGAAGCAAGCAGCGTTCGGCTCTGCCCTGCACTCCACACCCTTGGGCCCAGGGCCTGGGAGGTGTGCACTCCTCACTTCCTGTCTTCCACTCCCTCATTGGGCATTTCCCGTGTGCTGGGCGGGCACTCTGCTGGACACTAGGGACAGACCTGTCCTCAGAAGCTGTCTCATTGGGTAGACAAGCTTAAATCGAACAAGAATTTAATCGCAGTGGTGATTTAAAAATGATTAAAGTACTGATTAGCAAGAATAAAACAGTAGCCAATCCTGCCTGGCCACATGGCAGCCTCCCTAATGGTCTGATGCAGGCTGGGGTTGCCCTGGGGTTCTGCTCTCTCGGGAACTTCTGCTAGGAGAAGAAGCACAATGATTCTGAGCCAATAAATACTTCTGAGAAGTCCAGCGGGAGAGCAGCCCATTTTTCTCCATTTAACGCAGCATTTGCTTCTTTTAGAAGCAGATCTGTCGGTAATTCACCAGGCAATAATGCTTCCCGGGGTGCCGGCAAGGAGTTCTCGGAAGGCTGATTAATTCCTAAAATGCCATCCTCAACGAAAACAGGACTCCCGGTGACTTCAGATGTCTTCTGTAACACTCAAGGTGTGCCATTTAAAATATTTTACGATATATATGGCAAGACTAGTATTCTAATCCTGTATCTATAAAGCTAAGGTTACATTTTCCAATATACTGGCATGGGGTTACATATCCAGGGCCTAGTAATGAAAGGTTTCTTCAAGCTCGATGTCTATTTGGACTCACCAAATTTCAAAGACAGCAAATCTTTAAATAATTGTGTGTCATGTCTGATTTTATTAATTCTTTTACGTGGCAGATCATAAAAAAAAAATGCTCTTATAAAATGGTTGTTACCAGGACTCTTCGATTGTATTTGAATAATGCATAACTCTGTGCACTTTATAAATAATGAAACCATCACTCGAATTTCTAAGGAGTCCAGTTCTTACACCCAGCTCTGGAGAAACTTTCGGAACTTTTAAAGTGAGCAGCAGAGCCTTAACACAATAAAATAAAAAACCTGTTTAAGACCTTAAGTCATTAACATGTGTCGACTTAAACTTGCACAGACATTTGTGTTGTTTAACTAAATATTTGAAAACCAGCTTCTCTCTCAGTTATCTGCCAAGAGCCACGCTCCGGGTTCCATGAGTCTCTTCCCAACACGTGGCACTGTCTAGTGCTTTTTCGAGAGGCCTCCTTGGGCAGAGCCAATCTTCAAATATTTTGATAAAACAAAAAATTCTTTTTCTTAAATTATGTGTCTGTATTGAGTTAGTAACAGTATACACGTTGTGTTAATAATCTGGAATTTTAAAACAGCTTTCAAAACCATATTTTAAAAGGATGTGAGCTCTTGTGCCTTAGCATTCACCAGCCATCTGGGTTTGTCTTCATTCCATCCACCCTGAGCCCAAGAGGATGGTAGCTTTCAGTTTACTCCAGAACGCACAGCCAGTGAAATCCCTGTATCCTGGCTTATTGCAAAACCAGAATGTGGATTGGTCCTGTGGGAAGAGCTGGGACTTGGCCCAGCCCTGCTCTGGGCACAGATTGGTGGCCCTGAGATCAGAAG
The DNA here is from genome assembly GCA_004027555.1 of Craseonycteris thonglongyai. NCBI lineage: Eukaryota > Metazoa > Chordata > Mammalia > Chiroptera > Craseonycteridae > Craseonycteris > Craseonycteris thonglongyai. The sequence continues at coordinate 48,236 of PVKE010005231.1, forward strand.
GTGAAGGTAAACACTGAAGAGTTCCCTTCTTGACAGAAACAGCTCCTCAGACAGGGATGCTGTGGGCTGAAGGATCTGTGAAAACGAGGACTACTAATCTGATTTTTCCAATTATTCTTATCTGACTTTTCCATCTCCACCTCCTCCCCGCCTGCCCACGGCTGCCTTAGAGTGACACCTTTTGGAAGAGGTTGAAACTGAAAGTCCCTGGACTGCTTTTTGCCCGGGCCTGCCTACCCTCAAGATTGTGTTTGGGATTGTGTTTTCTCCTCACTGCAGTGTAAGCATCTAGGAGCTTTGCTTCAGTGTGTCACCTCCGATCCTTCAGCTTCAAACAAATACCCATATCCAGTATTTGAGGCCAAGCTCTCAGATTCTGACCTCATTTTTAATTCGCCCATTCCCTTGTCTCTTCTCAGGCTCATTGGCAAAACCTCACACCATAGTAAAGGACGGATGGAAAAGAAACGTGTAAAATATATACAACTAACTTAACCAATTCGGTTAAATCAAACTGTGTTGGAGGACCAATGAATAAGCATTTCTAGAATGCCCTTGAGCACTCTTCATTCTCCATCCGACCGGCTCTATGGAAGCTCCTTGAAGAAAAGGCTGTGTAGGATGTGCTTCTGTGTATATTTGGTGTAGGTGCTCCTTGAGCAACAGGGAGGTGTTCTTTATTTATGTGTGCACAGCTCTGCAGCATGACAAAGAGCTGGCCTTTTCTCCAGTGGAATTTCAAACATCCCGGCACAGCAGTATGGGGAACGGTTAAGACTGTGGCCTCTGTAGCCAGAAGGCTCAGGTCTCAATCCGGATCCAGCCTGTGCTGGCCGCATGACCCTGGGAGATACTAGTGCTCTCTGTGAAATGTGGTTAATAATGGTCGCTCCAGACATCCTTGTGAAGTATACCTAAGTTACCATCGTTACGTGCTCGGCACATAGGAAGCACACAGTCACCTGCAATCGTTATCGACAGTGAGGTTAGTTTACACGTTGGCGTTCAGTTTGCAGTCAACTCAAGGTTGAGTCAGCAGGACAAGGGTTGAGTTTCTGCTTTCTTACATTTTTCAAAATGACACAGCATTTTTCATCTTGAATGGAATGGTGAAGTTTTTACTACAAAATCTGTTTACATTAGTAACAAACCAAATTAATCATCACATGTAACATCTGTGCTCATATTTTACTCTTCTTTAGCTCAACTCCAAACAGTCACAGAGGAACTGGTGACGACACAGAGCTGCCCTGACAAAGGCAACTCCCTGCACCAACGGCAAAAGGGTCTGGCGTAGGCTGCCCAGGATACATGCCACGCGCTACAAGTGGGGCAGAGCGCCGGACATGTCACTGGCGCAGCTGAGTGACAGAATTTTAATTTAATTTGATCTTAATGAACTAAAATTTAAATTTAAATAGCCGTACGTCTAGTGGCTACTGAACTGGGAAGAGCCAGAACATTCAAGTTGTACAACTTTATCACCCGATGGTGATGTTTAGAAATCATTTCAATCTCTGTGGAAAGTTTACCTTTCTTGAACATATGAGATAAACTTTTAAATTCCTTTAAGTTCAGTATAACTCATAAATTACCATCAGACACAGCAATTCCACTTTAGGAATTAATTCTATGAATATAAGGGATGTGCCCAGAGGAATTTATTCTAAGGATAAAATAAACATGTTCATTACGGTGTTGCTTATAAAAATTGGGCATGTATAGATGTGTGTGTGTGTGTGTGTGTGTAAGTGTTGCAAAGGAAATGAATAATAAATCATGGGCATCCAATAACTGACATGTTGTTCAGACATAAAACACTAATTACAAAGATTTAATGTAAAGAAAAGACGTTCATGAAATCTTAAGTGAGAAAAGCAGATCAGTAAACAGTAAATACAATATAACCTCAACTATGTGTGGATTTTTAACTAAGGTGAGCAAATTTTAACATTGGTAAAGCGGGACACCATTGACCAGAGGGGAGGAGGTTCTTGATTAAAAATTGGGTCTATCTCCCGCAGTTCCCTAGCTTGTCGTGCATTCTTTCCAAAAATCGGGACTTTTTAAAAACGCCGCGGGACGCGGGACAAATTGTTAAAAATCGGGACTGTCCCGCAAAAAACGGAACGTCTGGTCACCTTATTTTTTACTGTATATTCAAAGTACTCCTGGCAGGTTTGCTTCTAGATTTAGAGATTTTGGGTAATCTATTACGTATATTCTTCCTGGTATTTATTGCTGCAAATACAAATTATTAATGTAAAAAAAGACTAACTTTTAAAAATTGCAACCAAAGGAAATCTGCATAGAAAGTACTTCTGCTTCCAGGGAAAAACTAGTTGCTGGTAGACCATAACTTTCAAAGGAGAGTAATAAAACAGAGCACTAGAGCAGGGTGGGGCCCTCTGGTGGCAGTTAAGGTGGCAGCTACCCATGATCTTAAGACAGGCTATACTACCCGGCATGCCTCCTTTGCCCCTGACAGTCACTTAGATTTATGCTGATTATAATCTGGGTTCACCAGGGAGTGCCTGAGTGTTAGTGACTGCAGAGCTGTCAACAGTCATTTCTATCACCTCCACCCTGCCCCACAACCTACTTGAACGTGGCTCATTTCATCTTGTTCCCTCCTAAAGTTCCTATGGGTTTGGGAAGTCCAGTATGCTTGTGTGCTTATTTGTTTTGTTTTGTGCTTATTCAGCATCTTTGGGTTTTGTTGTTGTTATCATTTTGTTTCTACAGCACTCAAAATAAGCTGGCAGACCCTAGAAAATCTAAACCAGTTGCCTATGCCACTTGACCACCTCTCATAGTAAGGTCTATTCATTCTCATTCAACAAATCAGGGCAGTGTTACCAAATAGACCTTTTTCTTCTTTTTCGTTTTCTTTTTTTTTTTTTTTTTTCTTTTCAATGCTAAGATCAATTCTGAGGCAGCAGGAGGAGGCCTCTTTCACTCTGACTTCTCCAGCTGACTTAGCTCTGCAGGAGATACCTGCAGATGATGACAAGTACCTATCAGCCCAAATGAAGTCTGACCCAACCACGCCCTTTCCTGTTCCCTGCAGGTTCCGTTCATCACAGTTCCATCCACTTTAAGCAGCAGGTAACGGCTTCCCTGTATGCCATCTTGGTCCTTCAACACATGCAGCCTAATGCATGTTGGTGTGTTTCCACTGGGCCCAGCATCAACCACACAGTCAATGGTCGATAGATAATAGTGGGAGGGGTGCCAGGAGGGTGAAAAGTAGAGAAGGAGCTACACCGTACAGAGGAAATCATTCCCTCTGATTTAAATAACATGGTTTCCTATATTCCATTTGATCCTCACATATTTCCAAAGAGACTGGGCATTAATTGATAGATACCTTAAGCTCAGAAAGGGTAAGGGATTTACTCAAGCACTGCACATTGTACAAAGATGTAAGTCTGATTGTTGAGTACAAATATAAGGGGACAATTGTCAGAGAAGATTATATTGAGAGAACGTGGGAGGAATCTCCGGGCCCTGAGTCCCTCGACAGCAATTCTCCTAGTGTCTCCAGTCCTGAACAAAATATCTAGCATACAACCGACACCCACAAATGTATAGATGAACACAATTTAGTGAATGAACCCTGGGTTCCATTTGAGTCACTGGTGCAGGGTAGTCACTATGTGCTTTGATTCCAGCAATGTTCCAAACTATCATAGCTGATTTTTATATTAGTTTTCCATTACCATGTAACAAAATACCACAAGCTTGGCAGCTCACAATTTTGTAACTGAAGATTAGGCAGTAAATGCAATGTGACTAGTTTCTCTACTCATAGTCTCACAAGGTTGAAATCAAGATACTGGCAAGCTGCTTCTCATCTGGAGCTAAGGGTCCTCTTCTAAGCTTGTGTGGTTGGTGCAGAATTCAGTTCCTTGCAGATGTAAGTCTGAGGCCTCTGTTCAGCACAGTTGCAAGATATCAAATTAACAACAGAAATTCATTGCATTTCTATCTATTAACAATTAATATGTAAAAATCAAAATCAAAAATTAAACACCACTTATAATCACTCAAAAAATTAAATTTTAAGTTTGAACTTAAAACATGTATAGGTTCTGTATCCTGAAATTTACAAAATTCTGTTTAAAAAAAATGAAAGAACATTTAAGTGAATGTGGACATGTGGATTAGAGTGTTCATCGAATAGAAGATGAAACATAGTAAAGATGTCAATTTCCCCCCAGATTGATCTATAAGTTTAAGGTAATTCCTATCTAAATATCAGCAATTTTTTTGTAAATACAGGCAAGTTTATTCTAAAATGTATATGGAAAGATGCAAGCACTGTAATAGCTAAAACAATTCTAGCAAAAAATAATAATAATAAAGTAGGAGCAATCACTCTACTCAATATTTAGGTCTACTGTATAGTTGTAGTTACCAAGACAGCATGATATTGGCAGAGGGTAGACACATACATAAGTAGAACAGAATAATGAGCCCAATATATACAAATATGCTAAAGTGATGTTTTACAAAGGAGCAAAAGTAATCCAATGGAACAAAGATAGCCTTTACAATAAATGATGCAGAAGCAATTGGATTATCTGCAAGGAGAAAATTTGACCTAAACCTTATACCTTGCACAAAAAGTAACTCAAAGTATATTATGAACTTAAATATAAAACATAAAACAATAAAACTTTTAGGAAAAATTTGAAGAAAATCTTTTGGGGCTAGGCAATTAGTTCTTAGAATTGACACCAAAATCACAATCCATAAAAGTAAAGATTGGTAAATTGTACCTCATCAAAATGGCAAATATTGGCTCTGTGAAAGATCTTGTTAAGAGGAATAAAAGACAAGCTATAGATTGGGAGAATAAATTTGCAAACCACATATCTGACAAAGAATTAGTATGAGACTGTATAAAAAAACTTTCAAAACTCAACAGAAAATATACAAAATACATGAACAGACATTTTGCTAAAGAAGAAGTATATATAGCAAATAAGCACACACACAAAACTGTTTAACATCAATTAGCCATTAAAAAAATGCAAATTAAAACGACAATAAAATATCAAGACATACCTATCTGAATGGCTACAATAAAAAGCAGTGATAGTACCAAATGCTGGTGAGGATGCAGAACAAGTGGATCCCTTATACAATGCCGGTGGGAACGTGAAATGGTACAACCACTCTAGAGGACAATTTTGTAATTTTTGTAAAACTTAGCATGCAACTACCATATAATCCAGAAATTGCACACTTTTTAAAAATCATTTATTGCAGAGAAATAAGACTTGTGCTCACACAAAAACCTGCATATGAATGTTCATAACCACCTTATTAATAATCAACAACTGGAAACACCCTTGATATCTTTTAGCTGGTGAAGAGTTAAACAAACTGTGGTACAGCTTTACCATGGAAGACTACTCAGCAATCAGAAGAAATAAAGGATGATACAACCACTTAGAGAAATCGCCAGTGAATTATGCTAATTGAAAAAAGCTCACCCCTAAAGATCACATCCTATATGATTTCATGTATACAATGTTCTTTTATTTATTTATTTATTTATTTATTTATTTATTTATTTATTCACTTTATTTATTTTGACAGAGAGAGAGAGAGAGAGAGAGATACAGAGACACAGAGAGAACTGAACTGGGGGAGCTCCCAGTTCAGCATATGGTTCTGCACGGGCCGGGGCTGGGATTCGATCCTCGGTCCCCGGCGCTGCAAAGTGAGCGCTTAACCCACTGAGCCATCCCGGCTTCCCCAACAATGTTCTTGAAATGACAAAATTATAGAAATGAAGAACAGATCAGTGGTGGCAGGGGGTAAGGGATGGGCATGGGGAGGGGTTGGATACGGTTACAAAAGGGCCACATGAGGGATCCTTGTGGTGATCTTGACAGTATCAATGTCAATATTCTGGATGGAACATTGCACTAGAGTTTTTCAAGATGCTTCCACTGGGAGAAACTGGGCAAAGGGTACACAGATCTCTAGTATTTTTTAAAACTGAATATGAAAGTACAGTTATCTAAAAATAAAAGGTTTACTTGTTTTTAAAGGACGGGCCACATATATTAGGCACCCTGTTCCACAGGGGAAAAGAAAGTCAGTGAAAAGCTGGGGGAGAAGCAGGGAGATGCTCCCATATGGTCAACGAGACCATCCCCATAGTCTTGCAAAATAATCCTCCACCAAGTATCACAGCTAGCGGGATTTCAGCAGAGAATTTTCATATTGTAGATGCTTTTCATTCATGAGGACAGCTACGTACCAGGCAATAGCTTCAGCATTCAAATCCATGGATTGACACCTAGTGATTCGGGAGGTGACTTCTACTTCCTTAAGTGTAAAGTGATAACAATGTCATAATTCTGGTCCCCTTTTTTTATAAAACAAACCACCACACACCCTAAAACATTTCTAAGTGCCATGTTCAGCAATAGCTACCAATGCATCATAAGTTAACCCATAAAAGGCACTAGCAGGTACCAGTTTCTTATCATTATAATACAGGTAAGTAAAAAGAAAAAAAGAAATAAGTCACAGTAAAGCTTCATTATCCTCACATACACATCCTCTAGACCGCTGGCATGGTTAGTTCCTCTGTGGGAGGAAAGCAAATACCAGACATGAAGTGCCAGAATGAAATCTTCTGCTTCAATATCTCCTCCATTTACACCATTTTATAGGGGTTTTATGTTGACCCTGTGTCTTCAGGAGGGGGAAATCCTCCCAAATGCAACTCTAGGGTGTAGCATCCCCCACAGTGACGTGACCCTTTCCCCTTGGAGCGATTACTGCTTCGTGGGGAAAATAAAATTCTTAATTGGTTAACTTTGGGAAAAATCGCTTTGTGAAGAGGAGACACGGAACATAGACGCCCACCCAGTCAGTTCTTCCCACATACAAAGCAACTGGTGATGAGTCTGAGAGAAGCCTCCTCACCAGGGGTGACAGACTGAACCTCGCAGCACTTTCAAGCTGAATAAAGGGTTTACCCGCTTTCCTTCCATCCCCAAATGGAGCAACAATCACCGGGTCAGGAAGGCAGATCTGGCCAGTTCTGCCTCTCTCCTGCCTTTAGTCATCAGCGTGCTGCTCAGCGTCTTCCTTGCTCTCCAGGGATAAGCCTTTACTTTCTGGCCATCCAGCGGAACTAACAAGAGTGAGGTTAGGACTCTGGGGCTCCCAGGACCAGTTATTCTGCTTCTTGCCTGGCTCAGCACAAGAGACTGTCCCCCAACCCCTGCTAGGAGCTGTGTGTTGGTCCCTAATGAGGCCTGGAGGAGAGCAGGTGGGAGGCAAAGGTCAAGTCCAGCCCTCTCCTATAAAGAACAACTGAAGTCCACATCCTGCCCAGCATAATTTTCATGCTTAAAAGAAGCAACTTTTGTTTCTACCTATTACCCTGACGCATGGGAGTATTCACTCACTGTTCATCTGAGTGGAGACAAAAACTACTCAAATCTTAATGGAGGACACTTTGTTCTTCAAAACTCCATGACTGTGATGAAAAGTACTTGTCAGGTGATACAAATTTACACTCACATATTAAACACCAGGCTTCAACAGATATTTGTATCATGATTTGGAAGTCGATGTCTCTGTTGTCCCCAAAGGACATTTTCTACAACCTATGCCTTTGAACTCTTTTTGAAAGTGATTTTTCCTAGTAGCTCTTTTCAGATCCAAATATATATATCACATTTATTTACACATACATACACACCATTTTCATTACCAGTCTAGTCACAAATAAAGTGACTAAACATAACCCTGAATCAAACATAACCCTGGTATTAAAATAGTCTCAAGACAAACATAAGTGAAAACATTGGATTCCTTGCTTGAACTGCCTAATAGTCACTTAAGGATCTGATTTCTTCAGTTGGGACTTTTTCTCCCTTTTACGACTTCTCAAACACTTAAATGACTTCGTTTAAAAATACTCCTCATCATTTCTCCTCTCTTTTCTTCAAGAATTAATACTGTTATAACTAGCTAGAAGGAAATCGTGACATCCGGACTTCAAGAGGGGAAACCACCTTGATATTTAAGATAACTAACAACTCTACGTATATGGCAATGAATGCCCCATTTTGACGGGTCACACTCGGTAACCTTAGAGGCGCCTCTATCTGGGCAATCGTTCCTTTTGGATGAAAAACAATTAGGCTGTGTAATGTGCTGAATCCCTTCAGATAAACCGCGCTCACAGCCGGCCACTCTCGCACTGGCTCTAAGGCCGGGCTGTCAGGCCTACTTCTCTGCTTAATGTCAGTAGCACTATGTATAAAAGGTGACTCCAGTGTGTACAAATGTTGATCTTTAGAGAAGTCATGCCTAGACTCACACACACATCCACTCTTTCGTCCACTAGGTCAACGGCAGGAACAGGGGACGACCCCGAAAGGGGCTTGCCAAGAGCCGAGTCTTACTTGTCAGGTTACAGAACCCCCAGGGACTTTCCAGCCTGAGATTAATTCATAATCCTGTTTTGTGTTTAAAAAATTCAGGTTCTAAAAGCCTTGCCTTTGAGACAGTTCCACAGGCGACAGGGAAATGTTCTAACATACAGTAACAAATTAAGTGCCAATGCAAGTAAAGCGCAGCAGAGAAAGGGACTGTGTGGAGCGGCTGGTACAAAATGTGTGCCCTTGTCCAAAGTCGTTTCTCTAAGGTTCCAAAATAGATACTAAAAACATATTTTAATGGCTAGAGTACCTATAGGTTAAAAAAAAAAAAAAACAACGTTGAAAGCATCTACGATTTTCTGCCTGCTACACAAGCTGAGCGAAACCAAGATGCCCCATAATGGAAAACACAGCCAAGGATCTGAAGAAATATCACGTTTGCTGATGTGACTTCCCAGCCAAATCGCATCTGAATACCAAACAGTAAGAAAGCTCTCATCTCAGCTCTGAACAATCCTATTTTTATTACATCAAAGGTGTTTCTTCCCATGCCAATCTCTTTCTACCCATTTTTGGCTACAAAGTTCATGTCCAGAAAGCTTCCTTGTACTCTAGCAGACTCAACCAAAACGAGCAGGATTTCCCAGTGCTGCAGAAACCATCGGGACCATGTCCCCCTGTGGATGATTCTAAAAGTAACTCCCACCTACAATAAAGAAAGAGAAGGTCTGGGGTACCCAGTCCTGAGCGAGATGCCCACATGAACCCTTTCGACACTCAGGATCACTAAGGTAGGAATACACAGCAACTTCTGCTTTGATTCAAAGAGAAACAGAAGCATGACAGCTAAGAATACCAGTTCCTGTTCCATTTGGGACTCAGTCTGAGTTTACAGTCATTCCTGCTAAGACACCTTCAAAGGCAAAGGTGAGCAAAGATCATTTTTCTACCCAAGTGCAGCCCCTCTAATCTAACAAAAGCAGCTCCAGTCACCAAACTGGAAATAAGGAGACAGATCACCAGCCTTGCTGCTCACAGTTTGGAGTTGCATCTGATGGGTGCGTGTATGCATGCGTGTGTGCATGTGCACCTGTGTGCACAAATCGCAGCCCTCCTGCCCCTCCCACCAGTGCCTCTAGCACATGCTCCTACTCTCAGTGACCCCTGGGAGTGAATTCTTGTTTCCACTTTGTACTATGGGTGGAGGGAGCCCAAAGCCCACAATTAAGAAGACTATGGAATTTTCATACCTATAAGCACTGATTTCCAAAATCAAAGAGGTAGTGTGGTTCCTACTTCCTGGCAGATAAAGCCCCAACTCCTTCTCATACAACAAGAGTCCCGTACTATCCAGCACCTGCATGCACCCTAAGCCCTATTTCATGTCGCTCCAGCCTTCCCTGGGCCTTGTAGGATGTGCTGTATTTCCTTAGTTACCGTGCCTTGTTTCTCAGCCACCCTTTCGACTCTTCACCGGTGCCCTCTCACCTGTCAGGCGTCCGCATAAATGCTACCACCTCCAAAAGGCCCTTCCCAATCCGCTTAAAGGTGCTGCCTGGCTCCCACCTGTCCCTGGTATTCCTCACCTCAGCTCCAAGTTTGTTCCTTTCATACCCTGTGTCACAATTTTAAAGTACTTTACTTAACAATGTCTTTGTACATATCTTCCCATTTCCCTCATGAGGCTCTTTGCTCCATGTCTACCTTACCCACCCACTTATCTGTAATTCCCAGCGGGGGCCAGGCACACGGCTGACCATAAACACATCACGCGTAACTAGAATCAGCCCAAACAATTCGCACATGCTGTTCACACTAGGGACTCAGAAAAGAGGCTCCCCCAACCAGCCTCCCTGGGAAATGGCTAGAAGGCACCTGCTCTGCATGCTTTCTCCTGCCCACAAGCCTCCACCTATCAAACCAGGAACTGGGGAATGCGGCCCAGGGATGTTTTAACTAACAACCCTTCAGATCGTTCTGATACACGCTGAAGTTTAAAAACTACTGCTTCCCACAATATTGCCAACTTTCCAAAGAACGTTGAAGGACAGGTGTCGCAGACCTGCCTCTATCTGGGACAGGAGGAGTGAACGCTTTCTCACAGGGGATTCATCTTCTCCCACAAAAGGACTTGATCTTTCAGCCCAGAGGAGACCCTGCATTTGCATGGACTTCCATCTGGGGAAGGTCAGTGAACGGAAGCCAGTGTATGCACAGGAATCCCGGCCCATCTCTGCTTGTGCAGACAGGGAACAGGTGAGTCTGAAGATGATGCAGCCAAACCACTGACGTGGGACTCCTACCCTATCCACAGGGATGGCGCAGAAAGGACCCCAGATGGGTAGGGACCTCGCCTCCCCAGCCGCATTTTGTGAGGACACAGACCTTGCCTTGGCATCTTTGCACACTGGCCTGGACCTAGTACCTAGCATCGAGTGGACACTCAGAAAGTCTCTACAGAAGAACCGCTGGCTGATGTGGCAATCACATGACCTGCATGGGGGCTTTGCTTACTAGATTTATTAATGGGTTTTAATATAAGAAAAATGGTTCAAAACCTGAGAGCTGGTAGTGAGTATAGGAAAAGTGCAGGAGGCAGTCAAGAGAGACCTAGGTTCAGATCCTGGCTGCTTGCTGCTGTGTGCCTTTGACCAAGGTACCCAACCTCAGTGAGCCAGGTAAATGTCCCAAACAGCATCAGGCATGTAGTGAGTGCTCATTTAATTGTTTAGTTGGGGAAAATGGATCCGAGTTCTCTGCCTCTGATGTAGTGTGTATTCCGAAAGCATTCAATATAAGAAAGTGAGAGAACGATATTCCTGCCCACCTCGTAGCTTTCAATCTGATGGGAAAGCACAAAACAGGAGGCTCCGATTCCTTCTCTGCCACTTACCAGCTGTGTGACCTTGGGGAAGCCACTCACACTCCCTGGGCTTCTGCATTTGTAAACTGGAGATTATAAGATATTTCACACAGGGTTATCATGAGGCCTGGAAACTACATTTTCTCGGAAGTGACAGCATTTACACAATGTCTTCAAATAGGGGTCACAGTCCCAAACACTTGCAGTGTGAAGCCGTTACCATCCCAGAGGGACACGGGCCAGGCAGGAATTGTGTGTCTCGCCTGCCTCTGATTTCCGCCAGGCCAAACGCAGGTGCCACACGGACAGATTTTCTTAGCAAATGAAGAAAAACTATCTGAATTTTTCATGAGAAATCTGATTTTTTTTAAAAAACGATGCTCTCCTTAAAAAGGAAAAAAAAACAGATTTGGGCAAGATGGCGGCATGAGAGGAGAACCCAGACACCTACCTGGGAAGGGACTTACGAACAAAAAGGAACCCACAGGGGAAACCCTGAGAAGCACCCTCAACTGAGAGAACCACACAACGCAGAACAACACACAAAGGTTAGAGGAAAAAGGGGAGAGCGGGAGAGGGAGGGAGAAGGAGCAGTTTGGGGACAG